>MIQA02003387.1:0-20613 GCA_001887855.2 Sclerospora graminicola | reverse complement strand
GTACAGAGAAACCAACTCGGGAATTGCACTTCGGAGTTCCGATCGCAGCCGACAAGCCTCCACGGGCCCCAGCGTGAATGGGCCCGATCCATCTATCAACCGAGTGAGCTGCTCCAAGGAACGGAGGAGGCGATCTGACGAGGGTCGAGCAGGAAGACTCCAAGATGGTCGATATGAAGCGAGAGCAGTCGTCGGTCGGATGAGGCTGGTCGTGATCGGCGTAGAGGTCGTGATCGGGGCGATCGCAGGGGTAGCCAAACTGGAGACGGAGGGCGAAGAAGCGATTGGGCGGGCAGCCGAAGAAGACGAAGAAGGAAGAGGAGATCGGCTTGCGTCGGCCATGGTGATCACCAGAGAGGAAGTTCAAAAGTGAGTGAGTCGAACTGCAGTCGTTGTGCGGCTACAGTTAGTCTCAGGGGCGGCTGTGGTGAAGCGATCGGAAAATATTGGGACTGAAGTGGACCACACATGGCCGTTGATTGGTGACGATAGAACATCCATCAACATATGACGGTTGATGGGTGGGAAAAGGTTGATCACGATTAAGAAGAAAAGGTGGTGGCCAACGGATATTTACGACGTGGAAGAATCAGCCAAATATGGTCGTTAAAGCCCAGTCCCAGGCACTGGCAGAATGATGGAGATCACGATCACGATGGTTGTCACAGTCACTAAGTGGAGTTCTCGTGGATATAATAAGAAATAGTGATTGTTGACATGGCATACCAAGGACAGGTGACCAGCCGATCTCCGAATGGTATATTGGTGGAAGCTGGCTACGATACAAAGTTACAGCCTGATCGGCTTGTCATGCCCGGAGAAGGAAGATCAAACGATGAATGAAGATCGGGCAGGTGGATTAACAGGTTGTATGAGTGATGTGAACCTTTGGTTGGTCCGAAGATGATGTGGCAAGGCCTGATCAGCCGAGATCAGTGTGGTATGTTTGTCCTGACGGTGTATTAAGATCGGAAGTATGGTTTGGAAGATGAATTGAGTCGTGGCGATGATGACCCAGGGCGTTCCCGAGGTGATCAAGGGCTGATCAGCCTGATCACCACCTGATCACTTGGTCGATCACTATGGCGATCGTGATCAGGGCCGATCAGCCTCTGATCAGCGTTGATAAGCAGGGGCAAGTGAGTTCTCGGTTTGGTTGGACTATATATGAAGTGAACAAGTGCTGAAGAGCAGGTCTCAAGTGGTTTCAAGGTCGTTTGTTGAAGATCAGGATGGGTTGAAGATCTTCTGAAGAGTCGGGTCATGATCGGGGCAGAATCGGTACAGGTCAGCTTGAAGGTGCAGCCAGGATGGGCAGGAGAGTGTTACGCAACCGTGCGACGAAGTTAATAGGTTCGAAGTAAAGGTCAGGCATGAGTTGAGGTATGGTACACAGGTATAGGACTTTTGCATATATAATAACAGTTTAGATTTTCCCCCTAAAGCAAAGAGTCGCTCCGCCACGTGTGCGGTCATTGGGAGCACAGGGTTGATTAGTCCCCTCTTGCTCATCTATTTCCCGGTAAAGACGTGCTAAGGCGCATTTTGGCTTACCGGAAGACCCCCGACGGGTTTGTTTTAGGTGATCTAACCTCACCCGCAACGCGCACGTGTTTGGAACACGTTAATATTATTGGTAAAGGTTTTGTGGAGATAACGTTTGTGGATTACTGTGGAAGATCGTGGATTGATCGCATTTTCTTGGTTTCGTTATATCTCTCTCTCATTGGCTGGCCTGATCAGACGAACTTTCCTGATCAGTGCCTAGATACTGAATAAGTGTCGACCCCAACCCGTTCTCCGGTGAAGATTTCCACCCGAGGACACCCCCCGTCTCGAGAAGGTCAAACCCTCCGACCTGATCAAGATCATCCTTTTCGCCACCGAGTCCACCTAAGTGAGTGTAATCAGCCCCGATCGACGGGTACACAAGGTGAGATGAAGTTAAACATAGATCCTGACGAGCATGAAGACCGGCCAGATGACCGGGAAGATCAGATCAGTCATCACAGTGGTGATTCATCTGATTCCGATGCTGATCAGGATCGACGGAGTACCCCCTCCGATAGTTGGTCGTCCGGGCCAGTGGGTATCCGGATTCCACCCACGACTTCGGTCATGGATTTGGAAATCGGCTCCACCACACTTCGCCAGGGCTAAAATGATTTTGGTGGCAAAAAGTGACCATGATAGAAAGGATATTTTTAGGCAAGCTGAGGGAAATTCATAACAGGGTCATGGGTCATGACCCTTTAGAATTTACGGATTTCTATTGGTTAATTCAGAGAAGGAGCGGGGATGCACGTTTTTTGGCCGTGACCCGAAGGTGGGGTCATGACCCACTTAGGGTCATGACCCCACCACAGTCTAAATTGTTTATGAAAACATATAAACTCTTTCTGGTCATTTGCCGGTGCCGTTTCCGAGCTATTCTTTTGCGCAAGGTCCAATTTTATCTTCTAGCTGCCAATGCTGCGCATCAGAAATGAGATGGCGTAAATAAAAGTGGTGCATACTGAAGGGGTCACTACGAGTCAAGTTTGCAAAACGATAGTCGCATGCATGAAACTACAATTGTTAAGCCGTGGACCATTTGGCCGATATAAAATAAAATATATCGACCAAATGATCCACGGATTAACAATTGAAGATCGGACAGAGGTTGTACATGACGAATTTAATATTGGGGCTGTCTATCGTTCTGACCTTTTTACACCAATGGGTTATAACCCTCTTAGGAACGCATTTGAAACCCACACCTAGTTTCAAAACATATGTGTCCGTGACTCGATGACTGTGACCCCGTTAGGAAGGCCCCTGATGCGCTTTGTCAGTTTGCTGCTGCTGTACCAGAAATCCAAGTCAAATCGGAAACAATTATGTTGAAGATAAACCGAAAATTAAAAAGTGACAGGATGCGGAAAATTCGGGCACGGTCAAGAAAAGTGTCGAAGTGTGATAAAGAGTAACAAGAAGGTGTATTTTGCACTCGCTGTCTCATCATATTGTGAAAACATAAAAAATACAAATGGAACTTGAATAGTGGTGCAAGCGTGCATCCAGTAAACGATCCAACTTAGAAACGAGATGCAATTGATGTGAACGGACCATGTTTCCAAGCAGAATGAAAGATGCTAAACGTTTCGAAAATGGGCTGGATACAAATCGCCACAACAGAATTCATATCGAAGAAGTATATTTTGTGGAAAACCTCGCCGGAAACATCATTTCTAATGCGCTTCTGGAAATAAAGGCTGTGAAATGGTCTACATATTAAGATAATAATAATGCATGACGAGACAAACAAGCCCATCTTTGGCATCGAGAAAATAAACAAGGCACCAGCAGTAAAAGTCAAGATGGATATATTGACGAAATCAGTAAATGGAACTGTATTTTCAATACTGGAAGAAAGCGACAAAGAAATCAACAACGGATCAGACATCCAAAAAGGATCGCTGATGCACTTCCATGCAAGACTTGGTCATCTATGCTACGGCACGATTGAAAAAACGGCTAAAGATTTCAAAAGTGGAATTTATCTTACCGATAGCAAACGATTAAATTGCCTGACTTGCCCTCAAGTAAAGCAGACAAAAAGTGCACGATAAAAAAGATAGCGGACAAAATGCGCATACGGAGAGAATTAGAGGTATCGAAGCTGTATATAAAAATCTCGACCGATTTTGTAAAACCACTGGTATTTTCAAGACAAGTAAGTGAAGTAGAAATAATCGAGTGTGGTTAAGTGACTTATGAATTAATTGATGGGAAGGTGTGAAGTACTTTCCAGAGGGCGCCTTCTGATTGGCAGAAAATATGGACCAAGGGCATAGGTGCCGGTTGGACGCCGCTGAGCGTATCTACCAGCGGCCGGACGGCGCAAGGACCAGATGGGTGTGGCCGAGACGTGGGTAGTTCGGCTAGCGGACCAGGCGAACGGGATGGCCTCGGATGGTGGACAACCAAAGGGAGAATTGGTCGGAAAGTATGAGCGAAGGGTCCTGAAGGGGGTTGAGTTTCCTAGAGGACGGAGGAGGCACTAGGGTCGGACGCGGAGATGCCAAGGAAGTGCTAACGCCAGCGGTCAAGTGAGCTCAGATGGATTGCCATCCCGCTGATCCGGCTGGGTTCGGTGTACCGACCGGGCTGGTACCAGTTGGGGTTGGTGTACCGGCCCGGCCGGTACAAAAAAGAACATCTGATCGGAGTTAACCGGGCTAGTTCAGGTAAGACACATAACTGTCCAGCCGGGCTATCTCGGGTAGGTTACACAAAAGGGAGTATTGGACATAGGGATAAATCAGTATACATTTCGCTTTCTTAGACACAAGTCGCTTTTATTGGTTCACAGCGGAGGGCTAACAATGTCCCCTCTTGCTGCTATTGGTTTGCCTGGGGAAGGTTGAAGGAACCCACCGGAAGTCCCCTGACCGGGAGTCGCAGCGTTGCGCATACTCACCTCAAGTCGCCCGTGTTTTGAACACGGTTATATTTAGTATTGGGAAGTGTGGTAACATTTTGGCCTTCTGTGGAAGATTGTGGAGATACATTTGGGTTCCCCTTTACGTACACGTTTAGATTTACCCCTTCATTGTCATTGGTTTAGCTTGCCGATCGATTATTCTCGGTCCATTCGTCGCAGTATACAAACTTCAAGTATATTGCCAGTCGAGCTCCCCGGTGACGATTTCCGCCCAGGAGCTACCTTTAGTCCTAACCTCGTCTCCTTATTGGACGGACTTTACACTTTTCGCCCTAGGGTCTATCAAGAGAGCGCAACCGCCAGTACTGACGGGTACACAAGGTGAGCTTTCATCATGGAACATACGAGTCATCACGATCAAGCGGATGGAAGTGACCGATCCAGCCGGCTTGATGCCGGATCGGATCATGACTCGGATGGACGGAGTACCCCCTCCGACAGTCAGTCGTCTGGGCCCCCCGTGGGTGTTCGCGTCTCAGGAAGAATTTCTGAGAGCGACTACACCACACGAGCAATGGTAAGGCCGAGAGGATGCACCTAATCATTATGAATGTGGCTCGGTGTATGACATTCTCGTGCGGTTTATGTATTGAATTATTTTTTTTAAAATTAATCAATACATAAAAAAGAAAAAAGAAAAAAACCACAATTTTTTAAAACAAAAAAATACTTTTTTAATCAAAGATTTTTTTATTTAAAAAATATTATTTTTAATTAACTTTTAAAAAAGTGTATAGCTCTGACTGGACTTAAAATTTGCAATAACATGTAAATTAGCTAAAATTAATGGATTTTTTGGTATTCTCGTGCGGTTTAAGTCTTGCGTTTTGGGGCGATGCAGTTAAATACGCTACATACACAATCAACAGAAGCCCTACCAACGCTATCGCGGAAAGAGCATCTCCGATTGAAGTTTTGACCGGAAAAGTACCGCACCTAGGAGATATAGTTGCGTGTTGGTCACCATGCATGATGTATCGCAATCCAGGCTAGAATTCGCTAGCACATCGATCGCAAAAAGGAACCATTGTTGGAAAAAGCGAAGGTTTTAAGGTCTTTTTGAAGGCGGAGCGCAATGTTCTTGTCAGACAACACATAAGCAACTCGTAACGCTGCATCAAGTGCAAAACAAGCAAATTAAGAAGAATCTGCCAGACGTTCAAGAGTTAGAAGGAACTACAAGCCAGGAATTCACAGAAAACCAAGCGAAAAAAAAGCCAACCAAGAGCATGAAAATAACGAACGTATGGCAGCGCAAAAGACTGCAAACAAGAAGCGTGGCAAGACAAGAAAATCAAGAATCAACTAATGCGGAAGAAGTTGTTGAAGAAGAGCACGTTTCGACCGATGTAGGCACCGTAAACTTGATTACTGAGGTGGATCCTAAATTTGTACTCAATCCATGAAAAGTGCGAATCGGAAAAAATGAAATTATTGCGTTGGAAAACAATTCCAACGCAAGAATTTCTTTTTTAATCGCCGTTAAGTGGGGTTTTAAGACGGAGCTAGATTAAAAAATGATCGTACAAAGCAAAGCTAGTGGCGTGTAGAAACGAGGAACGTTTCGGAGTAGATCATACTCTGACATTCGCAGCTGTAATTGAAATGAGCACTGCCAAGATGATCCTAGCGTTTGCAAACAAAAGGAATGTACCCGCTAAACATGTAGACATCCCAAATGCCTAGGTTAAGGCTAGCGAAGATTTTCTTATAATCTGCCCCAAAGAATGGAACATATTTAATAGATATTTCAATTTCTTCTCCTCAAATAAAATTGACGACTGTCTAGATCACGATGATTTTGAGCATTACCCATATTTTCCTTAGACTTCTCTATGCAGAGCTATCACTACTTATTTGCATATATAATGTTCTCATTATTGTGTTTGATATTAAAAATGTCCTATAGCTGAATTATTCCACTAATATAATATATAATACAATCTACTATTAACAACGAAACTATGTAAGAACCGATACATTATGACTTCCATTTTCAAAATCTTTTCTGTTTTGATCTTTTTCTTTTAATCTTTTTTCCTCTCTCTTTTCCTTTGATATCTTAGACATCTTAACCAATGGAAAAACTTACTGTTATTGAATATACTATTAAAATCAGTGCCATCCAGCATGAAGAATCTATTCGTCGAATAGAAGAAAAAGTTGAAGACTTATCCACTAAGGAACAAATTCATTCCGATAACCGCAATTATTATTGGCATACTTCTGGTATTATTATCACCAGTACTTTTTTGGTGGTTTTGGATGGCAGTGCGTTCTATTAAAAATTGCGGCTTTGCTCCAAACTGCATAAAACTTGGCATAGGCTTAGCATAAGTATTCACTAGGACCTTTGTGAAGACAGAAGGTTAATAAGTTTGATAGCTGGCGAGAACAGTCAAGTAAAAGTTGACCGTGTAAGTGTCATATTGGCAAGTGGCCGTACCTTTCTACTCTCAATCTATTGGTAACTACAGTACTATAAAATCAGTGGTAACGTTACATTAGATTTTTGTGACAATACTACTTTATTTTACGATGATGAGGTAGGCCTTCCTTGTCTGCACTGAATCTTCTCAACTGTTGAACGGTCATCATGGTCACACCCACATCTACTACATCGAAAGCAGGTATAGCACCTTGGCCTCTTACAGCTGCACTCAGCGGGTTCGGAGCCTACATTACCGCTGCCATTACCTTCATTATAATAAAGGCAGATTTGCATATCAGAAGAGCACAAAAAGGTGCGTCCATTTGGACTGAAGATCACGAAATGAGGTAGCCAACCAGATACAAAGTCCCCCATATTTCAGAATCTATCTGTAATATTTAGGTGCTAGACACAACTAAAGAATCCTAATTATGAGTACTCTCAGAAATAGGACTTGTTCTCGTAGCTATCAATCCGCAATTTACCAGTTTGAGATGCCATACAATGATGTATAGGTTATTACAAAAATTGCGTGTTAATATCAGTGCGTAATCTTGAGAAAACTCAATTGCTACACCCATCATAGCAGCTAGGCGTATTAATAAATATCATGAATTGATTTTAAGGCTCACTCAGACAGCTTACTTGCCTAAGGTAAGATAATGATAATAGAAAGATATAGCTAGTGTAGTACATACTGCGTAAGATGTCATCTCAATGACAAGTTAAATTTTTATTATTGTGATTATGTCCATGATTCTTTTATCACGCATAGGTTAAGTGAAAAAAAAGACTTTAAAATGAGACTATTTTCACAGTCGGCAACTAAAAGACAAATAGTCGTAATCGCTATACAAAAGCACACTTAAGCCCCTATTATTACTAAAGAAATAAGCAAATCTTTTTGTTTCTTAACTTCATACACGTTCGGTTCTACCATTTTGCTCATCTGATTCAGAATTGTTCATTTAATGTGTATTTCCCACCTCAACTTGAGCTGTATATTCTCTTAGCAGTTGTGCATTTTCTTCGATACTCAGCAAACAATTTCAAGGTAATCGAATAAAGGAGTCAATACTGCATTTATTCAGAGTATCGAACGTATGAAGTTGATTGCACAATTATATTTCTTGTCCAAAAATAGTGTTCCCAAAACTGGTCTAGAATATAGTAAGCCACTGCATTTATTCAGACTATAAAGAATATCAAGTCAATTGCAAAATTAAGTTATCTTTGTCTGCTCCCTAATAGGATACTTTTGCGAATGGGGTCTATTACGATAGTACCTTCGAACAGACACCGCTGTGCTAAAGATACCACCCAAGTATATGTAAGAGCAGCGAGTAGCAAATTATGAATCAAATAGAAAAAGTCTGTCAATGTAATCGAAAGCTACAAAAAACTGCTAAAATTACGCCTACCTATCCTGTAAAGCACATAAACACCAATGTATTCGTGGAAAGGATTACGTCGTTACTTGTGTTTGTCTTGATGATGTGTAGTGCATCTTTCTAGATCGAACTTTTATGTCTTGTGGCTCCTGGTTTCTCCGCTAATCCAGCTGAGCACTTAGCAAAATGTTCGGATGTCTAAAACAACACCTTTTACCAGTTGTTCCTTCCAATTGCTTAATTCAAAACGCCCACCCAAAGACGGGGCATGTATAAAAAGTGTATACCCATGCGTATAGTTCTAGAACAGGCTGTATCAAAACGATCTGATTTTTTACAATATGATCAATGTCGCAAATTTGCGATTAGGCACATCCACCACTATTTGTCATGTCACCACCAGTAGGGGCGGTGCCAACGAGTTTAAATATGCCATGCCCTCTCCCGCATCGTCCGCATAGTCTTTTACATAATGCCACGTCAAGTTGTGAGCTCCAGCGGGTAATTCCACGACCACTTAAATAACGTACTAGGCCCCAAGATACATAGTAACCTCGACCACAGTGAACATAACAGCGTAAACCATGTAATCCCCTCCACATTTTACTCATGTTTTTTTCCTCAACTTACGTTTTGATAGCATTTTGCCTTTGTAGGCATCTTCAGCGCGTCAATTTATGACGTCGGAGGATAGATTGCGTTTAATTTTGACTATCCGAGTACGTGTCGAAGGTTGTCTAGTAATGGATCTGAAACCACAAACAGTGGTGCCATTAGATGCTGTGGTGAAGTGATCCCGGAATAAACGGGCTAATGAGAAGTGAATACACTTACCTGATTGGTAGAAATGTTGGCCCAAGCTGACTGCCCGGATTGGCCACTGACGGGCGCAGGAAGACAGCTACCGGAGGTGCTCAGGGGCACTCACAAGCGACATATCGGTGCAAGGCATGGAATCAGGCTAGATGAAGGCGATCCGGAGGCTCGGAACCAGGTCAGCCAGAAGTTGGCCGGCCGGCCAGGTGGAGCGGGATGGCCGTCAATGGTGGTTATAGAGGGCCAAGGGGCGGATCGACTAAGAGATGTATCTATGAAGGGGCCTGCGGAAGGCTATGCCCCTGTAGAATCTGGATGGGACGCCGAAGGTGGATGCGTGGCCGTGAAGGAGAATCAGAGTTGGCGGCCAGGTCATGTTCAGGTCGAGGAGGATGGCTAACCAGCTCGTTCTGGGTATTTGTTGTACGGTGCACAAAAGCTGTCTAGGTTGAGCCGGCCGCGCTATTTCAGGTAAGGCACATAACTATCCAGCCAGGTTTTTTTTTTTTTTTTTGGGGTAGTTACACAAAAGGTTGTATTGGATATAGGGATAAAAATCAGTATACGTTTCGCTTTCTAAGACGCAAGTAGTTTTACATTGGTTCACAGCAGAGGGTTAACAAGGTCCCCTCTTGCTGCTATTGGTTTGCCCGGGGAAGGTTAAAGAAACCCACCGGAAGTCCCCTGACCGGGAGTCGCCGCGTTGCGTATACTCAACTCAAGTCGCCCGTGTTTTGAACACGGTTTATCTCTATTGGAAAGTGTGGTAACGTTTTGGCCTACTGTGGAAGATTGTGGAGTGTTATTTGGATTCCCTTTTGCCCACAAGGTCGGATTTACCCCTTTATTATGTTTGGTTTAGCTGGCCGATCGGTTATTCTCGTTCCAGCCGTTGCGGTATACAAACTTCAAGTTTAACGCCAATCCTGCTCTCGAGCAACCCTAGTCCTAACCCTCGTTTTCCTTTTCGATGGACCTTTAACTTTTCGCCCTAAGCTCCATCAAGAGAGCGTAACCGCCAGTGCTGACGGGTACACACGGTGAGCTTTACGAACATGGATCATCCAAGTCGTCACGACCAAGTGATGGGAGTGACCGATCCAGCCGGCTTGATGCCGGATCGGATCAAGACCTGGATGGACGGAGTACCCCCTCCAAAACTCAGTCATCTGGCCCCCCATGGGTGTTCGCATCTCAGAAGGAATTTCTGTGAGCGACTACACCACATAACAACTCGAGCAATGTTTCGCCTTCCTTCTTCAAACCTGTTTGCTTGTCTTCATCCAGGCTAAATTGTCTAGCTTCATTTTGATCCTTTGGGCTCATAACCTTTTGGTTTTCCTTGCTCTCCATAGTCACAAATGCAGTAATCAGGAAACTTAAATCTCCGATAGCCACTAGTAGTCAACCAAACAAACTTCCACATGAACTTGTGTAAAAGTAAATAGTGTTATTCCTATTCATGTATATACCTAGCGAGAAGCACAATCGCAAATGGTGAGTTTCGTAACTTACCTTTTTGCGATGAGTCAAAAACTATTCTGATAATCGACAACTAGTAATAGTCCGTTATGACCAAAATTCACATTGACCAAAATAACGAAAATTGCCAAACTTGACATAATATATAAAATTCAAACATTTTCAACACCTTACCCTTAACTTACTTTCGAAATATTCCTTGTGATCCGATAATATGTTCGACTACCCTGAGCCAGACGATTGCGGCCTATCATATTGGGATTCGTTGAGGTAACAGAAATTAGTCTACGGTAGACAGCGATTCTACGTGTGGATTAACTTGGTACACACTTCGAACACCACGTCACGCATATAAGGTCATGTTTTACACATAAAAATTTGGATATTTTCACATAATTTTGTGTAAAAGGTGTAGATCGCGACCAATAAACGCGAATAGTACACCTGATACCGGTCGTTCTTACCAATTGCTTAATTCAAAACAACCAGTACAAAAAATAGGGTGTATACAGACCAAACATTTCGATTCAAAACCACCGTAACATTGTTCAACATGACCAAGGTACGGTCTGTTAAGGTTAAGTGTAAACACACACCACACAGCAGACACGTAAAGTATAATGTGATCAACGACGTATCTGGCAGCGGCAGCTTGGGTCTTTGAAAACAGTGTAGCTAAACGTTTAGTAAGAAGTGTGTGTTTCGACGTTGTCGGCAACGACTTGGGATTTACGCTGCCACAAAGTTCTTGCTCACGGGATAGCATCATTCTTCGCTCAGCAAATATTCGTCGCTGGTGCATCTGTAGCGAATGTACATCTTTCACGACGAACAGAGTTACGAAATCTAAGGCGGCTAATTAAAAATCAGCGCTCGCGTATCCTAAGCAATATCTTCTCAGGGTGGATGGCGCACTTAATAAAGCAAAACAGAAGTAGATGCGCTTAATGGAGGTGATAGCATGAATGGGTTGGCAAGAACGAGTTGGGTTAGATACCAACATGCCAGCACAGGATCAAGGAGGTGCCGATATGTCGACATCATCTGTGGGACTCTTCGAATGTGAGCTTGTTGACTTTAGTGGAACCACACGTGATGCCGTAGCACGACATTTTTATCATTTGCTTTTAACAGGTCGTATTGATTTAAAGCCGGAGAGTTTATCGAAAGCAGTATTGAACTCCTTTTACGGGCTCACTTTATCAATGAACGAACTTAGTGTAGGAAGCCGGGGCAATATATGATTCTATTGGGTATGCAAAATCGCAAATATGCGACATTAATCATTTTGAAAAAAAAATCAGATCGTTTTGAAACACCCTGTTCTAGAACTATACGCATGGGTATACATTTTTTTATTCATGTCCCATCTTTGGGTAGGAGATTTGAATTCAGTAATTAGGAAGAACGACCGGTAATAGGGCTCAAACCCATACCCAACCCGCACCGGAAAACCCGCACCTAACTGGCGTGGTTGGGTTGCGGGTTGACCTGAGCCCAACCCGCAGCCCACACTTAGGGGGATGCGCTCTCTTTGTCACTGCAGTCCTTAAAACGAAAAAAAGAGTACTGAAGCAAGGAGGGACAACGGCATTGCGCGGAACATTATAAAGTGCAAAGACGAAAGATTGCCACTTATATTGGTGTTTACTCAGAGGTTGGTTGAATATGAGTGTTCATTGGGATTTGAGGCGACTAACATTTGCAAATTATTCCATGCGTAGCAAGCAGACGCACTCATCTTTGAATCATTAGGTATTTTACCAAGGGCAAGCTGCCTCAATCACTAAACCACAGATTGGAGCACAAATCTTGAAAGATCGTCGTGAAAGGCAGTTTGATCAGGTACTATATATACCTCTCTACCTGATGTTAATGATCCTAGAAGAAAGCCTTTCACGAATTTGTTTGTATAGCGATTATACCAGCAAGTAGCAGCATGGCAAAAAGCGAAAATGAACTAAACCATGCATTTTGCGAGCACTGCCCGTGATTATCTGTCAAAAATGATATTGTTCTTGTACGACTAGTCATTGGCAAGCACGATGGAAGACCAGCGAGCAGCTCTTTTCTCTTGGACAGCGAATAGTAACTGCCTTTTTTGTGGCTCCCTAAAGGATTCAGCTATAGAATCGTTAATGTGTTTGAAAAATTGGATACAATTAGATTTAGAAATATCTACACACCCAGCGTTTTCTAGTTCATTAATAGTAAAGCAATTTTCGTATCTTCAATGACGGTAGTGTCATTCATATTCACAGATTTCAAATCATGATCTTGTTTGTACCATTATTGAGCTTTACTCGCCATCCACATCGTCCGTCATCGATGTCTTCACCACAGAATCGAAGCTGAAACGCACAATTAGCTCAACCTATGATTAGTATAACCTATTATATTATTCAGTCACCCTCGCATTTTTTCACCTCAAACTTCGAGTAGCTTCCCATGTCACCTCAACCTCATGTAGACGGATGTAAGTAAAACCTCTCACAGTGGAGGAGATAGTATCCTACCAGAAGAGACTCCACGCTTTCTGACAAGTTCATCCTTCGTCAGCAATGTGCAACACGCAAACCCAAACAACCCGCAACTCAGCCCGCAACCCGCGGGTTTGAACCCTAACCGGTAAAAGGTGTAGCTAATGCACGCGGTCAAGCCGGAGCGAATAATCGAAAATAGGGGTAATGAAGAGAATGTTATATTGCTTTACTTTGATAAGCACTCTTAAGTGTGTCTATTTCATTGTGATTAATTTTAGTTTAGTTTTTAGTTTTAATAGTAGTCCATTAGTCACTTACCAGTAGTAAGTGATAAAATAGCTACCTGTGTGTGTCCTAATCCTTGAGACTATTCACTGCTCTGGATCATCATCAGGTTCCGAAGGGTTGGTCTTGAAGTACATGAATTCTAAGAAGTATTTTCTCGCTGACAAGAGCGGTGCAGGGTAGTTGGTAAAAATGCACCGGATAAATGACTTCAGACGTAGTTCGTCCTTCCTTGTTGCTGTTTGTCGGTGCTCAATGGTAGTGCTAAGCACTACGTGAGCTCTTCCTTTGGTCTTTGGGAAATGAATCACTTCTTGGAGCCTTTAACTTTCCGGTTGCTATGACCCTCGTCACACTTCCGGTGTCCTGAAGTTAAATTGCCAGCGTAAACCTAGGTGTGGAAGGCCCACAAGCACTTCCAGGGCATCTCGTAGCAGTCCTCCTGGCTGTCCTTCCTTGTTAGCAATGTAAATTAGCAACCTTAAATCTAGGTGTGGTGGCCCCGCAGGCTCTTCCCCATAAGCGTTCCGCTCTGGCTCGAAACTGTAGGTCGCATTTGGTATTCCAGGTGTGAAAGCAAAAGAGAGACCCGTTCACACCCCCAATTGTCCCTCCTCTGTTAGGAACGGCTAGCATCGGTAATCCTGGGTGAGGTGTCTCCAGCAGTAGTTTTGGCAGCCACCACTTCACTTTTATCCTGCGAACTGTGTGAGCCCAGCCCTGTGTATTTTGAGCAGGGTCCACCACCGCACTTGTAGCTGCGGATGGTGAATTCACTGGCCCAAGTCGGTATGTTCTTCGGTCTGGGGGGCGGCGGTGTCCAGGCCGTTCGTCCGCGTTAGTCTCCAGCGGTAGTTTTGGCAGCCACCACTTCACTTTTATCCTGCGAACTGTGTGAGCCCAGACCTGTGTATTTTGAGCAGAGTCCACCACCGCACTTGTAGCTGCGGATGGTGAATTCACTGGCCCACGTCGGTATGTGCTTCGGTCTGGGGAGGCGGGCCCGGTGCCCAGGCCGTTCGTCCGCGTAAGTCCGTCACTCCTCGTTTCCGTTCTGGTCCTCCTCTTCCTTGTTGGGTGTGAGCTTGCAAATTCAAAAATATTTCATTGTGATTATCCACGGCATACGTTCAATACCATTAAGAGGGTAAGCCAAACAGGACACATAAAGTGTATAGATCGCTGCATCCGCTTGTCTATTTATCAGCGGGACGAACCGTACCAGCTGGCCTTTATGACTTTTGATTTTGAATCTGCAAGGTGGACCTAAAATATAATAAGATTTCAGTTCGAATTTTGCCTTCAGGCCCCCTCAACCCAGCAACGGTTGAGTAGGGGTCCGGACTTTGCACTTCAGCGAAAGAATCAACACGTCTGCTACGATCAACGCGTCAGACCCTGCGCCTGAACCTCCTGGTGATGGTACTGCGTCATCACAAGGAAACAGTCTAGCTGAGGAGGCTCATTCTTAAACAGTGGTGGACTCAGGCACCGTACGTGCGCCACCGGACGGCGGTTCGGCGAGCGATACCTCCATAAATCCAGTAGAACCGGAATCAGAACCGGTACTACCGGTGGAAACGCAACAACCACCTAGTAAGACTGACACTACAGTACCCTCCGGTGAACAAAAAACAGCCATTGGAACATGTCACCTAGGATACATCGGTGGGAGACATGGCTCATGTACTCCAACTAGCAATGACCACGGCCCTCAATCCAAAACCGCGCGTCCAAGAAGGGATCGAGTTAATGAAGGATATTTTTGCCCTGATTTACATCAAAGCTAAAGGATCAATCTCAAGGTTGTTCCCAATAGCCAAGCGCCTACCGACTCTCAACCAAGGGGAGACTGAACGTCTCCTCGATTTATTGGAACAATTAGTGATAACTCATAGTTAGATTGGACTCTATGGAAACAAAGTATTGTTGGAGCAGCGCTCCGTGTCCAGAGATCAAATCAGACTTTCGAAGATATACGGTGGAAAATTCTTGGGCTGGTCGCTGTCCAGTTGGCTGATCCACTGCCGGCCCCATTAACGAATTGGGCAGCGAAGATTAATGGGTCCACCGCTGTCGATAAGGCTGATCATTTATCCATGAAACATTTTTTGCTTAAAACGGATGTTTATACATCGGATGGAATAATAAAGCTACGGAAACTTTGTGAGCAAGAATATGGTAAGCATGCTCCGGATCAACCGCGCAAAGGTTCTGAACAAGAATGGAAAATAATATAGTGGTTAGTTGAGGGTACTATATTGGCAAAGTATATGCCAATGTTTGTGAAACGGATAATGACGTTGGGAGAACAGGTTAAACTCGTTCAAACAATTAGGGCCCAAGTAGAGGGCTGTCTAAAAATGGATCTAAAAGGGGAAAGTTCAAAAAAGAGGCGTTCTCAGCACAAGTTGCATTCAAGAAAGCACTACGCGTGGCACAGGATTAAAGGGCTATGCTGGCACAAGTCAAAGCCATAAGTTATAATTCAAAGAACCTATACTTTTATTTTTATACCAGAGATATCGCAGAAAATATGTTGGAACAAAAGTTTCTTTCCACCGCCACGACCATTCACTTTAAAATTGTTACACGAGGCGGCATAACAATGCTGGTTCGGCCTGGACCAAACAAGTGGATCACAATGGAGAAGCTTATACCCCCAAGAGTTATTATTCCGGTATCTTTAAAAATGTAACACGCACGCTGGACTTGATCAAACTATACAGTATGCTGAAGTCAGTATTATCGGAGCAGTTCCAGCTCAAAGATTTAGACCAAGGCGGGCCATTTTCAGACACATCGACCTCCTAGGAACTTGTATTTAAATCTGCCGAATGTCCCCAGTCATTAACAGGTGTTCTTCGCATATACTGGTGTAACACAATGCTTATTTTGGAGCAACCGCAAATAAAAGGAAGGCGTCAATGTTTGCGATACGGGGTGGCAGGCGATGCGGACATGCACCGTGCTTATGGACGAGCTTACTAAAACGAAATGCATAGTGATAACGGATGATGATATGAAAAACTAACTCTGCCAAATTCTACGTTTCGTAGTATGGCAGAACCAGGGGGGTGTTGACAGGAAAAGAATTGAAGCGGGAAAAGCGACCGTCGCGGCCACGGTATTATCTTCAACAACTGAAAATTCACAGGCAGGAGATGGGTGCCTGGATCCAACGAGTGGTAATAAAGATGTGGAAAGAAGACGGCAGAACAAGATACCCACGAGCAATTTGAGAGAGAACACCCGACCAACCCGAGCAAGACTGGATAAACATACACCAAAAACGGAACAATACGCGACCTTCGTCACCTCCTTCTACGGAACAGGATATTCCGGACAATAAAAGTTCAAGTACGCTTACGCTATCAGCACATAGTACCCAAGACGTCAACATAAATGACCCACACAACGGACAGAGGATCAAAAAGCAGGGCTTACCATTTGCAAACAGTGAAACGAGAAAGTGCTAACCCTAGTCCAAGTATACCCAAAGTTCCCACCAGAGCTACCAGGAAAGCAACTATCCACCACAACACAATAACGTGAACCACAAAACCGAGTTGATTTGAAGAAAAATTGAAGAAAGTATAAATCTCTGTTTAACACAATTTACGCACTGCTAGGATTCGATACAGCTCTACCCGCTAAATCGGAGGCTCTCGCTAGACTCGAAATTACCCATCACTCTGGAGCACGCAGAACGATAGATGGCAGTGCCAATGATAGCGACACCTGCGACAGGCAAATGTCAGGTGTACACTATCAGTCAGGCATTAACATCAACAACGTTTAACCCCGCTACTACAGATCGGTTAGTTCAACTCACGCTAAAACTTAAAGAAGGATGTCACTTGCGGGCCTTAGGGGTTTTTGACACGAAATTCCCCGCAGGAATTCGTAAGCAGACGTTACTAGGGTTGGGAAGAGGATATGGAAGGATTTCGGCAAAGGAATCTTAACGCGAATTTCAGCAATATCTCGCGGACTTTGCTACCAGTGGTTCTCGACTGGAAGATCCAGCGCCCGTGACTGCATGTGGCAGCAATGATACGATTGCTTTAATAAGTACATTACTCAATCAGAATATCTTTATTATAAGTATTCTACCGGACTCAGATGCTCCAGGAGTCATCCATTTCGCTCCGGAAACGAGACAACGGAATTATAAGAGTTATGTTACCAGTGGTGAGGACACTATATCACTACAATCATGTGTTGAAAAAGTGGTAGCGACGAAAAACGCTGTTAACGATAAGCAAGGGAAACTACCCCTTATCCTTAATTTGAAGCAGCTCATTACCCCGCATAGTCACACGGATTCAGGATTCAACGCTCAAAGGCAACAAATGATGTCGATGAAGGTATGAAAGAACATGAGACGGACATTAATGAGGACGAAAATTATGAAGATGACAGGTTACCGAAACACGCAGCAACTGTCACTGGAGAGGGTCTAGCTACTGGCACAGGCTCACCAAAGAATGTTTATACTATATCGGATGGAGATAACGGTCCATCTTCACCAAATTCAAGCCAACTCACAACTTATGGCTCCCACTCTCCGTGGCTTGGGAGGGTGACATGGACGAATTGCTCCGACGGATGCAAGGCCCACTTATTCATCAAGAGAATGAACAGATTATCCTCACCCATGATTCGAGGATGGTAGAAGGTTTTCATTTTCTTTCTGGCACGGTTAGTCGATTGTCGTTGAAAGAACAAGGGTCGTTAAGGGGGGCGGATTTCTCGAAATCATCACAGCGGGGCTGGTTTATGAAAAAATATCAGATTTCAGAGCCGATATTGCTTCAATGGTATCATAAAATATGGCG
This sequence comes from Sclerospora graminicola, assembly GCA_001887855.2. Classification (NCBI taxonomy): domain Eukaryota; phylum Oomycota; class Peronosporomycetes; order Peronosporales; family Peronosporaceae; genus Sclerospora; species Sclerospora graminicola. The sequence goes on along the minus strand of MIQA02003387.1, from coordinate 2,398 downwards.
TGATCGGTCAGATGATGAAGAACTATTACTTTTAGGGTCTTCCGAATCTGATGGATCTGGTTATCATCCGTCACAAGAGAGGGTCAATGATGATCATTATCACGTCAAGTGGAGACCATTCGTGATTCGAGTACCACGGATGTTGACGCTGCTACGACAGGGAACGCGTCCCCCCATAATATATCGGCGTTGTGGTTTTCCCAGTGGGAACTTCGGATCCTGGCAGTTACCGGACAACCACAACGTAAAGCCATTATCAACAATTCCCATGAATGGGGACAACTAAAGAAAATTCATTATGGAGGTAATTCTTTGATCAAATATTGCGCACCGTCGATGGCAGTGTCTTTGGCGACTGTTATGGGCACATTTATTTGCGGAACACATGGCCGTTTTACTTGGAGCAGAGTTTCAACAGACGGATAATATCGTAATCTTGTTGCATAGGCACTTCAAGGTCAAAAACGTTTTTAAGGAGTACGAGTTATGTATCCGGATGTTGGAAGCGGGGACACCAGAGGCATGGGTCTCTATAACCTGTTATTTCCAACAATTTACACCGGACCTGGATGCATCTACTCCTATCGAAGAACATATTGATTCGGGTAGTGATGGTTCCCTTTTACTAAGGGCGCCGCGACGGGTTATGCGTATGATCAATATGATTAATTCTCATTACCTTCGTTAGATTTATACGTAAAACATCGCCTTATGCAGGATATATTATATCCCAATCCGAACAAAGTGGGCCCACTATTTCAAGTATCACGTGGCTCCCATATTCAACTTCTCTTTCAAAATGTGCGTGCTTCAAAAAAGCGGATGTTCAAAAATGGTTTACGGCCTGGAGGCAGAGAGCCAAGTCTACTCTCACTCATTTTTATTGCAAGAAACGCATGTTGCCTCTCAAACTGAAGCAGATGAATATGCCAATCGTTGTTTGGTACAATAGCTGTTTAGGCAGATTCGCAAAGCGCCAATGAGGAAGAGTGCACCAGAGGACGTATCTGGGGAACAAGCCACCAGAACTTACTCGACAGGAGCAACAGCGACTTGTAGATAACAGGCGTCACCCAGGATAAGAGTTGGACAAAATGGAACAAGGAAGAGCATGACGCGTATTTGATGGTTTGACGGGGGGAGCAACCCTTGTCATCATGTTCAGCAGAATGATTGGGACGTTACAAGTCGTGGCATCGTCACAAAACCAGGTAATTCTACAAGATTGGTTCCATAAAGTTTGAGGATCTAGTAATTAGTCTCATAAAGTAACAGGGGGATAGAATGATTTTATCTTCCTTAATAGCACGTATAAGGTGGAAGGCGCCAAGCCATCTGCCGTAAGGGGTAGAAGGCACATCGAGGAGCAGATTTGAGAGATGGTACTCCAGCTGCCCATGGGGTAGTATGCGATATCGACGTCGGGGATGCGAAGCCAGTGACTCAGCGGTGTCGACGTGTTGTCCCCCAATACCGGGAAAAATTGTCCGAGATTATCAAAGGAATACTGACTTTCAAGATCATCCAGCCATCCACCTCGCCATGGGCTTCGCCCATCGTAATTATTATAAAGCTGGACGGGGTGGATATACGGTTGTGTATTGATTACCGGCTGGTTAATCGGTTAACTAAGCTAATGATCTACTTGATGCCACTGATTAACGATCTATCGGAGGACTTGGACAAAGTTTTGTGGTATTGCTCGCTAGATACGGCTAGTGGATTTTGGGTGGTTTTCTATGACCGACCGTGCACGGGGGATTTCCGCTTTTGTCACCCCGTTCGGGCTATTCGAGTAGGACTGGATGCCGTTTGGTCTTAAGAATGCTCCGTTGATATACCAGCGGCTGTTAGACGATGCTTTGTGTGGGCATTTCAAGATTAAGGCAAACCAAGATCCTACCCTGGTCGGAGATGCGTTCACCAAAGGTGGCCCAGACCTCGACCGAAAACCTTCGGTTTTAGGGCGCGTTCTTATATTGATGATATTCTCATGACGATTTCTTCGTTGGACTTGTTGTCTAAAGTATTGGAGAAATTATTGGTCACGTGTGAAATGTGGAATCTCTCCATTAGTGTGAAGAAAAGTTTCTGGGGAAAGCCTAAGGTGACCTATTCACCTAGTCTTGCTGCTGGACTAAAGGGTCAATCCGGGTAGTCTCTAAGCAATTTGCCCTTCTCGCGGTCACTGTAGGCTATACATCTTTCCTAGGCAGCCTGAATTACTATAGAACTTCATCGAAGACTTTGCAGTTTACGCGGCAGTGTTGTATGAGTTGCGGAAGGTGGACTACCATCAACCATACGCCAGGTAGAACGGAGTGTCTCCCCTGATCCGATCGAAAGAGGAATTCAACGCAAACACCAGTCTCTCCGCATATTCGTCCCAATCTTGTTG
>MIQA02003384.1:0-14882 GCA_001887855.2 Sclerospora graminicola | reverse complement strand
AAGGTAGAGAAAGAACTTGTTTGCAAGAAGGCAAAAAGAATTATATATTACTTTTATCAAAGACAGTAAGCATTATGTCTGTAGAGACATTCAGGTAGAGTTCCTATACCTCAGTAGAAACATTAAACACTTCATGTATATATGCACATATAAGTGCAAGTGTAGTGGATTCAATGCCACTAATCCTCTTGTGTGTTATTATTCTTCAAAGAGAACAAAGGGTAATGCTTCCTTATTATATATAAGAGGTATTTCTTGTGAAAGGGTAAATGTACTGAGACAAGCCATTTACTCCAACAGCCCCTCTGGATTGGATCAGTGTATTTATCAACTGACTGATTTGATCCTGATTGGACAAATATATATTTCCCTTAGAAAAGTTGGAGTAGGTCCAAAGTGATCCTAGAAGGTTGCGATAAAGCTTAAATTGATGTAACTGTTGCTTTATCTCTTAAACACTCAGTGGCAATAAAATTATTGCTTTTGACACTACGCACTTTTGAATGTGATATTTCATTGTTGAAGCCGTTATTGTATTATAAGCCAATTAGAATATTGTTTATTTTAGAAATTGACAGCTGTACGTATGGGTATTTTAGATGTATAATAAAATGCGTTTGGATCCAGCGACAAGGTAGCATTCATTTCGTAAAAATAATTGGGTTTGGTACGGTTTGTGCTTATATGAGGCTTCGGGCCGAAATTGGCACTTCTTACCACTCTTAATAATTTTTGTGTCATGACTTAAAAGAGACTTAGTAATAAAATTTGGATTATTATTAGAGCTAACCAAAATATTAGCAGAGTTTCATTATATAAATTGAATAAAATTTTTTTTTACTCCTTTCATTTGTTTAAGTATGTCAGATTTGGTTTTTAAACCAGGGAAAACCTCACATAGTTTGCGTAGGAAAACCTTAGGCTGTTCAAGCTTTTTATTTTGTTTATGTATGTCAAATTTGGTTACTAAACCAGGGAAAACCTCACAGAGTCTGCGTAGGAAAACCTTAGGGGAATTATCTTTTACGAAGTTGTTTGTTTGCTTGCATAGACATTTTGTCAAGAGTTGTCACACCAACTTTATTTCTTAAATAAAGGAATTGAGGCTTTGGAAGTGCCTTTGTAAAAATATCGGCTATCATGTCCTTTGTATTGCAATACGTAATAGTAAATAGTTGTTGTTCTACTTTTTCTTGCACAAAGTGATAGCGTATATCGATATGCTTAGATCTACCGTGCAATTCAGGATTATTTGCAAGTTTAATGCAACTTTGGTTGTCTTCGTGAATTATGGTTGGTTTTGTGGATCGAAATCCAAGTTCACTTAGCAGGGTTTTTAGAAATATTACTTCCTGCATGCAATGACAGAGTGCAATATACTCTGCTTCCGTTGTGGATAAAACCACAGTATGATGTTTTCGAGAAAGCCACGATATCGGGCTTTTACCGATCATTGTTACAAAACCACCTATAGATCGTCGGGTATCTAAGCAGCTCGCATAGTCAGAGTCTGAAAAAGCAGTAAGACTGTCCGTGAGTTGACGGGTAGTCTGCTGGATGGTTCCACCCAGAGTCAGGCCGTGGTCTATTGTGCCATGTAGGTATCTGAAACCTCGAACTACTGCTTTCCAGTGCTCTTCTCCAGGGTTGGAGAGGTATTGACTTACTTCTCTCATGTAGTATGCAAGGTCAGGGCGAGTGCCTATCATAAGATACATGAGGCTGCCGACTGCCTCGCGATATGGAATGTCTTTCATCATATTTTTATCAGCTACTGTTTGAGGGCTCATGGCACTAGAAAGTTTTATGCTACGGTCAACTGGTGTAGTGACAGGATACGTCACAATATCTTTAAAGCGACCCAGGACCTTAGTTGCATATTTCTCTTGGTGGATGAAGATCGTTCGGTTTTTGCGGTTCCGTCCTATGGACCACCCGAGTAAGTACTTCACCTCCCCTAAATCTGTCATATTGAACCTCTGCTTCAGGTCAGATTTAATTTCATTGACGAGGGCAGGTGTTGGAGCGATGATCAAAAGATCATCAACATAGACTGCAATATAGCATGTCTGATTATGGAGCGATCCGACAAAGACACATCGATCTTTGATGAGACGTCGGAATTTGATGCTCTCCAGGAATTTCGCGAGGGTTTGATACCACACACGGGGTGCCTGTTTGAGTCCATACAAGCTCTTCTTGAGCTTGCACACCAAATGCTCTTTCCATGAGATTTTAAATCCTTCAGGTTGCTCCATGTATATTTCTTCATCCAGAAACCCATTAAGAAAAGCAGTCTTCACATCCATTTGGTGAATTTCATAGTTAAGGATTGCTGCAATAGTAAGTAGAAGACGAAGGACTTCCATTCGTAGCACAGGGGCAAAAATTTCTGTGTAGTCAATACCAAACTGTTGAAGAAAACCTTTTATTACTAATCGAGCTTTAAATCGGTCTACTTCGCCGTTGCCGTTGTATTTGACAACCCAGACCCATCGGTTTCGAAGTACTTTCCTTCCTGATGGTCGGGGGACAAGTGTCCATGTGCCGTTATCATCATGAGACTTGATCTCAGATTGAGCAGCATTGAACCAGTCTTCAGCATGAGAAGATGTCATAGCTTCGCGAAATGTACGCGGCTCGGCAATATAGCGAATAGCTAGAGAGTGTATATAAGAATGGACCGACGATGTTTGTCTGCAATATCTTCAGAACGGTTTAAACGAGGAGCGGACTTTTCAAGGACATCGTCATTGAGTTGATCTATGTCATCAAACTTGCGCTTGGTGCCTCGTTGGACTGGTTGTGTAATAAAACTATATGTTTGCCTCGTTTCGTCAAAGGTAACATCACGGCTATAGATAATCTTGCCAGTGGAAACATCAAGTAGTCGATAACCACGCTTATGGTCGGGTAGACCGAGATACATGCATATAGTAGCACGTGGATCTAGTTTGTCCCGATGTGCTTCTGGGACGTGGACAAAAGTTTTGCATCCAAAAACACGGAGATTCATGACGGAAGGTTTCTTGTCATACCAAAGCTCATAAGGAGTTTTGTTATTCGTAACAGAGCTGGGTGTCATGTCCACCAGGTCGGTAATGTGGCGAACGCATTCAGCCCATAATTCACGAGGTTTTTTTCCATCAAATAGGGTAGCACAAACGCGTTCCATATAGGTGCGTATTCTTCTTTCAGCTACGCCATTCTGTTCAGGCGTGTATGCCATCGTAAATTGCGTTTTGGTTCCGTATTTGTCCCACAACGTTCGACCAAGTTTTTCATACTCTTTCGCATTGTCTGCTTGAAGAGTTTAAATTTCAGGATCATAATTAATAGACGTATATCGGACAGTGTGAACATCAGAGCGATAAACATTAAGCGCCTTGCGGCGAAAATCTTCGTAGCATTCATATAACACTGAACGAACTTTAATTATATATGTGACTGCGAAACGCGTACAGTCATCAATAAAGATTAGAAAATAGCGACAGCCGGTTAGACTTGGTGTTGGCATAGGACCACATATATCACTATGAACGTTTTCAAGAGGAAATTTCGCACGTTCAACAATTTTATTTAGATTAAATGGTTGACGGTGTGACTTTGCTAGTGAACATGGAGAACATGTAATATCTAGTTGCGATCCTACTCCACCGAGTTCATGATCGATTATCGCTTCATTCTTAGGAAAAGCCTGTAATATACGAAAGTTGGGATGGCCCATTCGTTTATGTAAACGTAAAATGGCTGACTTACCATGAAGGGTGATCAGAGCCGTCGGGTTGCTGGTCGATATCAACTTCGGACTTGCCATGAATTGGTACAAGTCGGCATGCGTGGCAATTTTGGCCTTCACGCTAAAATGTTGACTCGTATTAATCGCGCATTGCATGCGATTAAAAGAGAAGCGAAAATCTTCCTTCACAGCCGCAGGCACCGAAAACAAATTAAACTTGAGCACGGGTGCGTAGAGAACGTTGCGCATCTTGAGCGTCTGAGGTCGTCCTTTGGAATCGATGACATTGAGGGAGATATCACCAATCGCAAGGATCGGGATTTGGTTCTTCCCACCAACAGTGATCCAGCCTGTGTAAGGCGTTGTTGTCGTGAACCACGCTTCGTTATACGTTACGTGACGCGTACAACCAGAGTCGATAGTCCAGACCGGATCAACATCCGTGGAAGTCATCTCGGCTGTCAAACCGAATGTCGACACGGTGGCGGCAGTGATGGCAATCATGGCGTTGTTGTGACGGGACTGATGGTACCCGTTGAAAACACTTTGAGAGTCGTAGCCAAAATTTCCTTGGCCATTTCCACGTCCACTGTTACGGTTGCCATGACCGTATTCACGTTGGGCATTGCCACGTCGTCCCCTATTGCCATTACGGTTGGAACCACGTGCATATGGATGTTGACGGTTTCCATGATTGTTTGGCATGTTATGTGGGTTGCTCGGACGCGTACCCGGCCACTTAAAGTTGGGTGGAATCACCGTATTCGGTTTTACCTGACCCATCGACATGTCCTTCACCAACACCCGGCACGTAGCCGTGGTATGGTTGGTTCGTCCACAGTACGAGCACATGCGCTGACTGTCGGTGCTTACACCCGCAAGGGCTTGAGCAGTCGGGACAGATGCAGCGGACACCAGAGCACGTTCATTCTGGGTCTCTTTGCTCTCGGGAGTACCACGAGACAGCGCGAATCGTTCTTGCGCAAGCTTTTTGGTCACATGGGACTCTAAGTTGCTTTTAAGCTCTCTGAGAGGCAAAATCTCACGGTTTCCGCGCCAAATGCGCATCTCACTCTCCCACGATGCAGGCATCGCGTTGAAGAGGAACACAGAGAAGACGTTGTCGTCAAAGCTGTTGTTCAGTACGGTATTTAGCCCACTCATGGCATCCTCGTACTTGAGAATGAACTCTGTCATGTCATCACCTTCCTGGTAACGAGCTGTGTACAGGTAGTTCATGATACCGTAGGGATCACCGTATGCGTTGGTGCCCTTATAGCGGTCGCATATCGCTTGGTAGATGTCGTAGGCCTTGTCGAAGCCCTTGACGATCCGAATGTGCTTGTCATCAAGTGTCTTCATCAAGAATGACTTGACCTGAGCATTCAGGCGACGCGTCTGTGCAGCAGCCAGAAGAACCTTTGTTTTATCTTGGCCTTGACCTTTGCCTTGGTTCGCGCCTTCGCCTTCGCCGCTTTTGCTTTCGCTTTGGCGAGCTTCTTGGCTTTCAGAGTTCCGAAAGACTCGACTCGAGCAGAAGCAGGGAGAACAGGGGTTGCAGGCACTGGTACGTCGTCATCATTTTCACCTTGAACTACTGGATCCTCGATCGTTAGTCGGCGGACGTCAGTTGATGTCACAAAATCTTCTTCTTCGTCATCGAGTTCTTGATCCGGTTTCAAATTTTCGTCCCGCGAGTTATCTTCTCCATCACAGTTGGAGTCCGAATCTGGATCATCGTCGGTGACCGAAAACATGTCTTCGTCGTCATCGTAAACGGTTGGATTGAGCTCGTAGTTTGGGTCTTCAATGAATCGGAGAAGATTTTTCCCGTCGAGGTATGCTTGGATACGGGTCTTCCAAACGTCAAAGTTGTCGGACCCTGTCAGGCGAGGAAAATCGGATGAGGTGGAGCTTGGGCTCATAACCTGTTGAAGTGATAGCACGTTGCGCGTAGAAGTAGGGAAGGTAGAGAAAGAACTTGCTTGCAAGAAGGCAAAAAGAATTATATTTTACTTTTATCAAAAACACTAAGCATTATGTCTGTAGAGACATTCAGGTAGAGTTCCTATACCTCAGTAGAAACATTAACACTTCATGTATATATGTACATATAAGTGCAAGTGTAGCGGATTCAATGCACTAATCCTCTTGTGTGTTATTATTCTTCAAAGAGTACAAAGGGTAATGCTTCCTTATTATATATAAGAGGTATTTCTTATGAAAGGGTAAATGTACTGAGACAAGCCATTTACTCCAACACATGGTATGGCATTTGCAAAAAATAAAGCCTTTTTAAACGTGGCTTTTTAGTCAATGGCCACTCTTTGCGTTACGTTCGCATCAGCTATGTCTGTGCGCTTCATGTTACGACTAGCTGCAACATGCTCATGTGTCTTAATTTAGGTGCAACAGTCGTCACGCGAGGCAGTACCGCTGTCTAAGGCCACAATTTTTGAAGGTTCCATTGCTAGTTTTTAACATAACGTATGGAAGCGTCACCAGTTGATGCGTAGCCGCCCGCTGATCGATTACGAGACAATTCTGATCTTTAGCCAATGACGCTTGCTGGCACCACTATCGGGGTCAGCATGAACGCCACATTTCCAGAGTGGTTCATAACCTTGTTATTGACAAAACCGGCGTTATATGAGTAAAACGCTTACTCCAGTACTCATACCTACAAGAACGACAAAAAATTTGGACCGAGGAGTTAGCAGTGGACAGGAAGATTTTGGCAGACATTGTTGCGTATCGGCGTCTGCTGCTGTGTGAGTCAAATTTCAAGAAGTAGTTTCATGTTGTAGCAAGCGCATACTTGAAGTGGAAGACGGACAATTAGGAACTCAGACTGAATATTCTGAAGGGGAAAGCTAGCCGCGAAGAAAACCACTGCTCTTCGAATAGTACTGAGTTGAAGATGCTAGCAGCGATGAAAATGAGCACGGATATCTCATGACCTGGGGACCTCAGGACATGCGACATTCCGTTGTTTTCTTTAAAAAAATCTGCTAGCAATACTAGCAAGAGGATATATTTTAATATCACTGAGGCTCCTAATTTGTTTGACATCGACTATGACAGACATGTAATTTTCGTGACATTAACGTAAAAGTCCTTCCAGACAACACTTATCAGGAGAACGCTTGTTGTTCTCGTGCACAATTATGTGAATACCTGATAAATAATAAATTGCGGTGAGACAATCCACATTAGTAACTCGTCGAAGCTATAATCGTTTACCTTATAACAAAAATAACGAATAACAGCGAGATAATTAGAAAGTCATCTTTGGGCGCTACCTTATAAGATGTAATTTCATAATATGGGAACACCGGCGATTGATGGTTATACCAAGTATACCAGTTTTAACGACTACAGTGCCAACTTGATTCTATGCACAAGTGTGCCCTTTCATATGCACGATCGCTTCATTGTGATTACGTAATAGTCACTCTGGTCGCTCCATTCTGGTCGCTCCTTAGCAACTCCCCTTTTTTCATTCATTTGCTCCAGAGCCGCAATCATTGGCACCTCGCTTCAATGATTTGAACCATGATTTACCGAAAATTTACTGAAATGATGCCTACTATTACAGACCATTACTGTACCGGTACAGTCGACGATGCTTAGGTGCCTGGAGGGCGCGATAAGATGCGTTAAGGTACACGCTCGCAGAGGCGTCGGGAGACGATCTTCGCCAAGAAGACTATACTGCGTCTATAGCTCGGAGCTTTAAATGTGAGCTATGCAGTTGACCAGCGCAGCTGCGTAACATTCTGATTGACCTTTAATCTTCCCCGATCTGGACGTAAAAATTGGAGCGTGTTGACCGCATTGCAAATGAGTTGGATGTGTATTCTATTATTTTATATTATTCTGACTTTAGGGGCTTATATTTCGTGTCAATTTTCATGCTTTTAGCTCTTTGGTGATAAAGCTCGAGGGACAACTTCAGCAGCCTATTTCGCTGAGAAACTATCGGCTGGTATGCGATGTATTGAGCAAAAATTGAAGGACAGTATGCACCGTGGTACAGAGCAACTATGCGCCAATGCTTCACCGAATCGCTCTATGCTTTATATGGAACTAATTAATCGAAATACGCGATACGTTACCTTATGGATAAGTGAATGGCGCCGTACCGACTGTTGCGGGAGTGGTATCTCTCACTAGTGGCGTGGATCTACCACCCGACGAAGGTTAGATAATGCGAGATGGTTCCGCTCAAGGTTTGCACCGCAAGCATTTGCAGTGTTTTAATTTAAAACCTTTTTGCTATTCAGTAAGAAAGCACAATCGAAGGTCTGGCGGTCATCAAGTAAGCAAGCAGCAACTATATGTATGTTGTATCACTTATGCATGAATGACTTATTCTTTGTGTACCCTATTCAGTTTATTAGGCCCTTGTTCAAGTGCTGGCACGCTTTACTGTACCGAAACAAGGGTTAGGGTTATGTATTTCTGATCGTTCAGAAACGATGTTCCGGACACTGTCCATGTACATACCCACCTGCGCCACACATTATATGAGCATGCGCGCTGTACTACATGTATTGATGTCTAAGGGCTGTGCATCGTGTAATTATCGATTTCCCTTGGGTCGTGCCGAAGGCTTCGGGCGAGGACTCGCAGCATACGCACAATCTACTATTATACTGCTATCTCTATTATGTATATTACTTCATATATGATTTCGGTACAAATGTGCTCTTTTCAGAACACCTCATGGAGGTGTTCCGGAATACCACGATCTCGGAACACCAATGTGCCAAACACCAATTTTTTTTGTCCAATCATGTGTCACTATTTTACAGTACAGAACGCCATACCGGCACTTGAACAAGGGCCTTAAGGCTGCTGACTTGCGTATTGATCCGTACTTAAAAAGGCTTCTTGCTGACGTTCAAAGTGGAGATGGATTGGATGAAGTAGAGTTTTTTCCTGATGGATCATGGAAGCTAAGGCTAGAAGAAGATGCAGCAGCTGAACATGCTGTACAGAGCAAGCGGAAGTTTCTGCTCCGTCAACGGATATCACCTCCACTTCTGCATACAAGCTTGTTTGACACGTCTGTCGACCGTCCATGCATGTCAAGCGATCAGCAAAGACACGCAGGCATTCGCGGACGAGTCGCCAGAGGGACGCCAGGGTTTTATTTATTGGATAACGTGTGCAATTAATTTGGTAATGTTTCTCAAATGTATGTAATGATATAACCTCTTTAAATAATGGAATGTAAGAATTAATGAGTCGATGGTGCAAATCATTGAGGAGAGGTGCAAATGATTGCAGCTTTGGTGCAAATGACGGAAAAAAGGTATACCGTATAACCGGTGTTATATCCGACACGGTGTTATATCCGACAACATATATTAGCCAATCAAATTAACCATTTTTTCTACAGTACAAACTCGTGTTATATCCGACAGCACTTTAATTATAGGTATAAAATTGAGTCCCACACAAGCTAAAATTTAATGGCGAAGGGGACACTGGGAGGCGACTACCACCTTGCGCCAATCACTTTACTGATTCATTTTTTTGTATATATTCTATTTAGCAATCATGTCCCATGGATTCAGCGTTTGTGCTGTCCAAGGATCTAGGTCGACAATAAGTCTCTCGTAGATCTCAAAGCTACAAAAGGAAGAGGAGAGAAAGCGCCGGTTACAAGATGCCTTGGTGGCCGATAACGACGACAATATTCCCGTCGGGTCCAAAGCCTGTGGCAGCAAATTTGCGCGCTTACGAGGTTAGAGTAAGCGACCACTTTGAAGATCATAGACGAGTTTGGACGCACGAGAAATGTTGCAATGGAAAGTGACGGTGTTTGCAGAAACCCAAGAACGGCATTTAAACAAGGCATTAGGTCGTGAAGGTGAGAGCAGGAGTATAGAGGTAAATACTAATGGCGGCAGTTTTTTCGTCTCGCGATGGGAGAAACGCCTCAAAAGCACTTATAAACTTTATTTAGAAGAAGTGCATGAATAAGCAACATTAGCGCAGTCACTGGGTGCGACGGACAAGAGAACAAGTAGGCAACTGCGCTGAGAGCGTCTTCGCAAAGAACAAGAGTAGGTAGGGAAACTGTCCAATTGTGCATCATCAGATGTGATCTGTTGGAGCTAAACACGTCTTCCCTCTACGTTTACAGCATCAATGTAGCACAAATAATTAGAGCAAACGTTTCAGGCGAGTTGTTCATTAACGAGTTGTTCTAAATACACTCGCAAGAAGAGAATGTCGCCTTAATGATTTAGTTGATACTGCAGGTGAAGACGACTGAGGCGATGATGACAATTTGGATGGTCTGGATACCCGAGGATACTTGTTCAGAGTTTGGCTCGTCGTTATGCATAAAGCGTGGAAACTCGTCATCATTCACCTCACCAGCGGAATTGTTGACCGGATGAGCTGGACAACAACACCGATTGCCTTGGTATAACATGTTCCCATCGTAATTCTGCTTGGTTTAGGGGCCCTTTGGATTTGACGCTGACACGTCAACATTTTGCTTGATTTTACCTCAGCTGTTTTCCCACCCACTATCAACTGCTACGTACGCCAGCAAGACATTGCTAATTACAAGCGCCCCAGCACTTCCGCCATGTTCACGGAAAAAGGTGTCAGGAGGGATAGATCCGTAGTCCAAAAGTCTTCGCCAAAGAAAGCTGCAGCCAAGTGAACCGCCACTAATGTCAATATTCCCTCTGTGACGCCGTAAAGAACATTGCTGCAGCTCATGACGCCTGTGTTGTACTCGTCCCATTTTTATAGTGCCAGATAGAACGTGATGAACAACATCCAGCGCATCCATTGTCTGATAGAAACAAATCCTAGAGCCGACAAGACGTAGACCTAAAGACATTATAGAGAGGAGACATAAGCATTAATACAGAATCCTACACCAACCGGCGGAAAGCTCACTCAGCTACTCATTCCTGGCTACCATTTACCCAGATCAGCGTCGATAATGAAGCTAGCATTAAGTCGCCCCAACATATTCGCAGCGACGATATGCATGGAACCAGGACCTGAGTGGTAGTTCAACTGCCAGGTCAATCACAATCAGCGATGGATTTCCATGAATCACTACATGTACATGTAGTCCCGTCTTGCGATTAAATAGTGAACTTGCTAATTCCGCGGTTTTCGACCTCTAAAATTAGCCTCTACCTGGTATTTTTAGTATGCAGTGTATTATTCATTGTTAAAGTGTGTTTGAAACCCTAACCTTTTCGGAATTCGGCTGTCGGATATAACACCGGTTATACGGTAGTTAAAACTAACCATGTTGGTGGTACACCACCAAAATGCATCAGAATACTAACCAATAGAAAAGAGCCATCCACCAAATAAGCGCATGACTGGTCGACGCGGCAATCGCAATCCTGCTTTAATGTCACTCTGGTTCAGTGACATCTTTCTCTAAAAAGGCCAGTATTGTGATATTTGTAGCTTTGAGACCTATGAGGAAATACGCCAGATTAATGCCGCGCTACAAATTGTTGGTGGTTCAAGTAGTGGAGAGAACGATACCAATACCGCGTTGTTGAAATACTCTATGAAGAAGATTTCCAAGCTCAATACGAAACAATTGGGCCATTGAGCTCGTCAAAACCGTTGTGGAAAGGGATACTTCGTTGTAGCAATACGAGCACATTTGTAGAACTAGATAAATCGCTGCAGTTGGGAAACCAAGCCAATTTGGAGGAAAAAATGCAGCATGCCTATCAGATATAGACCGAACTGATGTCAGATTTAACACTATCACTGCTATCGTAGCCAAACAAACTAATTGGCTATAGGGTAAAATTCAAGAGTTTGATTAAGGGTGCAAAGTTTGCTTATGATGCGCATGTTGAGGAGTTTCTTTGTGGTCCAAATATTTCATCAACGACCAAAGAGTTCCACGATTTTGGATATTTCCGAAGATCAACGAACTATGTTGCAAAGTATACGCGTTGAAAAGCAAATTGAATGTTCATTTGAGATGGAGGCAATGGTGGGAGAAGATAGCACTCCTTTTGCGAGAATTGAAAAAGTGTTCGCAGTTTGTCAAATGTGTCTATAAAAAGGTAAGCAGGGCCTGGAAGTGTTGAATCATAGTATCCAAATGTAGTTGTTGCAAGCCTCGTGCAACAGCCCCCGAAAAGAAATTGTCGGTTTTAAACCCATATGTACGTGTCTGCTGCCATAGGAGCGATATCACGGAAGAGATTTTGCTCGGATTCCGGGTTTGTGGGTTGTTCAATATATCTAATGTGCATATATATTAATAGAGTGGTTTTTTCAAGTATGATGTTTCGTGTGAAGGTGGTAGTGTAAGTCAACGCTTCTATGAAAGAAGCAATATGTATTAAACGCTTTATGTCACGCCAACTTCGTTGCGTTCATCGCGGCCGAGGCGCCCGGCGTCGTTGGCTCAGTTTTCTGGGACTTTGGGGATGAATTCAGTGTGTCGGACCGTGAAGGTGTGGAGCCTGTGAGTTGCCTGATTTTTTCCATCAACCACTCTGCACCGGCTTTGGTCACTGCTAGCGATACACGCTAGCCACGACACTCTCGCAGGTTTAGTGAGTGCACTTGCCGCGCCCGGGAGTTTTCATGACTTCGCCAAGAACTAAATTCACGTGGCATTTCAAGCTTTGGATGCAGGAAATCATCTGAAGCCAGGGGACATAGAAGATGCAGAAGAAGCATTCGTCCTTGCTTCTGAAATTTACATACAATCCGCGAAAATGAATCATCCAAGCGCCGAGAATATTGAAGTCCTGATTCTAAAAAGATAATTCATGCGCTAGTTCACCCATAGCAGCTTTTCGTGGAGGGTATTGTTGCCCAAGAAGCTTTTAAAGCTTGCAGCAGCAAATTTACTCCAATTTGGCAGTTTATCTATTTCAACGCGGTGGAGTGACTCCCAGATGCTTTGTATGCGGGCAGTCTTGACGACTTCACGCCTGCTGGATCTCGGTAGAACGGTCAGATTATCGTCTTTGGGCGAAAATTGCAGGAAAATATTACGAGCTTGAACAAATTTATTGTTGGTGCGGGTGCAAACGGGTGCAAAATGCTGAAGAATTGGGCGATGATGGGTGTAGCATCCAACAAGGATGAAATTATTCATGTTACAAATATGAACAATTGAAAAGTCAAATCTGAACTGACAGTTCTTGTTTCGCTCGAAGGATGTACAACAAGCGAAGTCAATGGTTGCTGCTCGAGCTATTAAAGAAATGAACCCAGATGTTAACATGCAAGCTAACAATTTTTCTTTTGAGCAGGAGAGTATAAATGAAATCAACATTGTCAGATCGAGCTTCAGCATCTAAGGTCACTAGCTGAGGTTTTGATGATGTAAAGAAAGATAAACACTCAATTGGTGACCACATGTTGAGATGAGTATCTTCATTTTTGTGTTGAGGTAGCTGCTGTTATCCTCGGCCGATGTGCCGCACACGCAACAGCGCAATGCTAGCTCCTCCGCTTCATCGACCGCACAATTGTTGAGTTTCTTCCCCGCCTCGCGATTTCTGCTCGATCGTTGTGCGGATTCGTGTACGACAAATGACCACATCCTGATCTTGCCATCCCGTATTTTTTCTTGTGTATGTCCCATCGCGACGAGCTACGGCAACAGGAAACATTACTTTGACGATGAAGCTTGTGCTGGACAGTGAAATGTGGCGTCCCTCCTCTGACCAAAGTATTAGCGACCACGTTTTGTCTAGATGAATTATAAAATGGGATCAAAATAAGCGAGCTCAGGAGCCTATCACATACGAACGAAATCGCAAAATTGATGCGAGTCGTGGGATGCCCTTGCGTCAAATGGGGCTTGAGCCGTGTATGATGACCGCAGAATGCTCCCGCTTGGTAGTAAAGATGCAAAGTCGATTTAGGAATACCAATGTGTTCTGAAGAAGTACGAATACTGGTTCGTTAGTGCGGTGGCAGAAGTGCGATAGTCTCGGCGAGATTGGCGGCGAACTCGTCGGTAAGGAGAGATTTTCGCCTACTGCGACCACGCTGTCTACTTTCTCCATCGTGTACGGCCCCAGCTTCGTTCATTTTGCGTGCATTCCTACACAAGCGATAAAGAGATTGCTTCGAAACCTTTAACTCGGCAGCCAGCTCGGCCACAAGGTGCAGCGGAAGGCGTCCTTTTGATGCCTTGGCGTACATTCGAGCGAGCACTTCCTTCAGAGTCAAGTTCTTGCGGGTTATTGGCGCATATTCGCGTTGCTGCGTCATTTTGAAAGTGTCCGAGACAGCTACTACCAACTTTGGAGGGCTGTGTCTCGGCGAAGACGGACTCGATTGGTTCGAATCTAATTATTCCCTACCAATCACCGTTTAGTTCTCTTGAAATTCTGCCAGTCGGCATATTTGTCCGACTCTAGTCGAGAATTTCAAACATTTTGCTCCTTATATTTTTGGACGAAGGAAGTACATACTGTAAAACCTGTATTAGAACCCCACTGGGGTTATCACTATAACCCCACCCAAACGTGGGGTTATATTCGAGGGGGGCTTCTCTATTTGAGAAAAAAGAAAGTTGCGTCTAGCAAGGATTCATCTTGTCTTTATGTGGCATATGTGATTTCTGCTTCATATCAGATTCGATTCTTGGTCTCCACGGGATCTTCTTTTCAAAATCATTTCCTCTGGTTTAGGTGGCGTCATTGGTGACGAGCCTTCACAAAAGCCCAGTACAATCAGTATCTGTTCCTCGCCATCCTCGGGATGGTCGTTCAGGAACTGCATTGCCCATTTCACAATGAATTCGGAATTCGCATTTCCACGGTACAGTTGCAGCTCTTTGGCCAGTATTTTCAGTTCTCGTCGGGATGCGCTTTCAAAGTTTCGCCAATTCATAACCTACGTAAGTACAAAATAATTACGCGCAAAAATTGACGCGCTTTGCTCGCTCGCAATACCGGTATTATTGTTGTTGTTATTTAGTCCAATTAACTATGAGGTACACGTAACAAAATTGAGGTACATGTTGCAAAAGTGAGGTACGGGGTGAGTACACTTATAATTTACCTAATGAAACCAATAGTTAATTTTATGGGAGCCTTTATAACCCCCCCCCAAAACTATAAACTCACCCCCAATATACAGTAAAACCCATGAT
>MIQA02003383.1:0-12180 GCA_001887855.2 Sclerospora graminicola | reverse complement strand
GTCTGAAGGTCTGGAGAGGCGCAGAGCAGCGAGGTCAGCTGATAACTGATCACGCTCCATCGTCAAACCCTGAACGCGATCAGTCATGTTTTGCAAGTCTTGGTCGAGTCGGTCGCGATCCAGCCGGAGAGTCGACAGCTGGGCCGCCAGATCAGCAGAATCATGTGCCAGGGAATCGGCAACGATCCGATGGTCGGATACCTCAGTGGTAAGTGCCCGATTGGTATCATACAGAGAAACCAACTCGGGAATTGCACTTCGGAGTTCCGACCGTAGCCGGCAAGCCTCCACAGGCCCCAACGTGAATGGACCCGATCCATCTATTAGGCGAGCGAGCTGCTCCAAGGAACGGAGAGGGCGATCTGAGGGAGGTCGAGCGGGAGGATTCCAAGGCGGTCGATACGAAGCGAGAGTCGTTGTTGGACGGATGAGGCTGGTCGTGATCGGCGCCGAAGTCGTGATCGGGGCGATCGCGGAAGTAGTCGAGCTGGAAACGGAAGGCGAGGCAGCGACCGGGCGGGCAGCCGAAGAAGACGAAGAAGGAAGAGAAGATTGGCTCGCGTCGGCCATGGTGATCGCCAGAGAGGAAGTTTAAAAGTGAGTGAGTCGAACTGCAGTCGTTGCGCGGCTGCAGTTTGTCTCAGGGGCGGCTGTGGTAAAGCGATCGGAAAATATTGGGACTGAAGTGGACCACACATGGCCGTTGATTGGTGACGATAGAACACCCATCAACATATGACGGTTGATGGGTGGGAAAAGGTTGATCACGGTTAAGAGGAAAAGGTGGCGGACAACGGGTATTCACGATGTGAAGAAATCAGCCAAGTACTGTCGTTAAGCCCAGTCCCAGACACTGATGGAACGATTGAGACCACGATCACGATCGTTATTACAGTTACTAAGTGGAGTTCCCGTGGATGTAATAAGAAAAGAGTAACTGTTGACATGACGCGTCAAGGGCAGGCGTCCAGCCGATCTATGAATGGTATGGTGGTTGAAGTTGATCACGACACGAAGTTACGGCCTGATCAGCTTATTACGCCCGAGCAATGGAGATTAGAGGTGGAATGAAGTCGGGCATGTGGAGTGACAGGTTGTGGGAGTGATGATAACCTATGGTTTGGCCGAAGATGACGTGGCAAGGCCTGATCAGGCCTGATCAGCCGAGATCGGAGTTATATGGTTGTCCTGACGGGGTATAAAGGTCGGAAGTATGGCTTAGAAGATGAATTGAGTCGTGATGATGACCCAGAGCGTTCCCGAGGTGATCAAGGGTTGATCGGCCTGATCACCACCTGATCACTCGCTTGATCACTATGCCGATCGTGATCAGGGCTGATCAGCCTCTGATCAGCGTTCACATGCAAAGGCAAGTAAAGTTCTCGGTTTAGTCGGGCGGAATATGAAGTGGACAAGTGTTAGAAGAGCAGATCCCAAGTGGTTTCAAGGTCGTTTGTCGAAGATCGGGACGGGTTGAAGATCTTTCGAAGAGTCGGGTCGTGATCAGGGCAGAAGTGGTACAGATCAGCTTGAAGGTGCAGCCAGGATGGGCAAGGTGGTGTTACGCAACCGTGCGACGAAGTAAGTAGGTTCGAAGTATAGGTCAGGCATGAGTTGATGTACGGTACACAGGTATAGGACATTGCATATATAATAACAGGTTTTGATTTTCCCCCTAAAGCAAAGAGTCTCTCCGCCACGTGTTGCGGTCATTGGGAGCACAGGGTTGATTAGTCCCCTCTTGCTCAATTAATTCCCGGTTAAGACGCGCTTAGACGCATTTTGGCTTACCGGAAGGCCCCCGACGGGTTTGTTTTAGGTGATCGAACCTCACCCTCAACGCACACGTGTTTGGAACACGTTAAGAATATTGGTAAAGGTTTTGTGGAGATAACGTTTGTGGATTACTGTGGAAGATCGTGGATTGATCGCGTTTTTCTTGGTTTCGTTATATATCTCTCTCATTGGCTGGCCTGATCAGACGAACTTTCCTGATCAGTGCCTAGATACTGAATAAGTGTCGACCCCAACCCGTTCTCCGGTGAAGATTTCCACCCGAGGACACCCCCGTCTCGAGAAGGTCATCCCCTCCGACCTGATCAAGATCATCGTTTTCGTCACCGAGTCCACCTAAGTGAGTGTAACCACCCCCGATCAA
Organism: Sclerospora graminicola; assembly: GCA_001887855.2. NCBI lineage: Eukaryota > Oomycota > Peronosporomycetes > Peronosporales > Peronosporaceae > Sclerospora > Sclerospora graminicola. The sequence continues at coordinate 10,022 of MIQA02003383.1, read as the reverse complement.
CGGGTACACAAGGTGAGATGAAGACTAACATAGATCCTGACGCGCATGAAGACCGGCCAGATGACCGGGAGGATCAGATCAGTCACCATAACAATGATTCATCTGATTCTGATGCTGATCAGGATCGACGGAGTACCCCCTCCGATAGTTGGTCGTCCGGGCCAGTGGGTATCCGGATTCCTCCCAAGACTTCGGTCATGGATTTGGAAATCGGCTCCACCACAATTGAGTCGTTTGTTCTCCAGATGATGCACGATAATCTTGGTGGTATTCCAATCATCTTCAGTGCTGTATCGCTTGGCAATAGCATGTTAAAACTTGCGCACAGTGGCCTTCATCTTGAGCACGAACACAGAAGGAGGAGCGGAGCACTTGGTATATGTCTTGATATCCATGAGATGGTCGAGACATAAGTCGATGTACTGCTCCCTTGTGACCACAGCTGGACCCAAATTCTTGTCGGTCAAACTGACATGTAGATCCTTCCGATGCTGCATCATCTTCAAAAGTTTTCGTTGAGGCGGGTTGAGATTAAATCTTGAACGTGTCCTAGACTTGCACCCGCTCAGTGTAGACTCGATGAGCTGCAGCGTGCCTTCAATTGCATCGGATGAAGGAGGAGGTTGAAAAGCCGTGTTGGGGACGTAAATGGCGAGCGCGTCTCGCGCGCGTTGAAAATTTAAGACACCAATACCTTTTTTGCCGGGGGGGGCGTGCGCTAAAAAGGCATCACAAACGGAGCGTTCTGGCAAAGTCTTCAAAACCACTCAGTAAAGCGTCACGATCCAGCCTCTTGGGTGTTGGATAGTAGTTCAGGTTCAATCCTAGCAGTCGTTTCAGCGCAGGAGGTACCTTGTTATCCGGAGGCGTAAGATCATGAAAACCGAGATTGCTGATTTCGCTGTCAACTTCTCGCACACTGCGAAGCGCAAACACATTTACAGCGTTCGATAAGTCGGTCGCGGACAACTTGATCGGGTACATGCGCTTTACTTCCGCGAAGGCTTGGGCTTTCTTGGCTCCCGCTTGGTTGGTTTTGAGGAGTCGTCCTTGGACTTGGCGCTTGACTTGTTGCCGTTTTTTGGCGTAGTCTTTTTGCTTTCCGGCTTGGAGTTTCTTTCGCCGCGTTGTCCGGCGGCTTTTTCTTCATCGTGACTTCTTGGGAGCTTCTTGGCACCAGTCATCGCCCCACTTTGACTGGCGCGGGAGTTTAAAGCCGTTCTAAGCTGATTAACTTCTTTGCGCAACGCAGCAGTTTCCTTGGCAATTGACTTCTTCACTAAGAGAGCGACGCGTTGGTCCGTGTCGGTGTCAATCTCGATGGTTTCAGCAGCCGCTTTTTTGGTGGCGATTTGCTGGCGTTTAGCTTCAGCGTCGGCTTCATCTAAGAGGTACTGGTATTGTTCTTGCGAGAGCTGGGCATGCAGGAACTCAACGGAGAGACGACAATCCACAGCAGCAAGCGATGGTCGGGCTTCATTGCAATAAACGAGATACGCGTCGAAATCCGTGTACGCATCCAGGTGCAGACGGCACAGTTCATCGTTGGTAGGCATGAAGTATGCCTTGAGAGCTTCGAACGCGCGGTTAAATACTGTATCGCGGCGTTCCGTCAAAGTTTTGATCTCTTCAAGCACGGATGAGTGAATCAGCGAGCGAACCTTCTCTTGAGAATCCGCAATAGTCGAGTCGAAGCTGGTATTAAGATCTGCGACGAAGCTTGGATTGGCTTCAGACAGGATGGCGCTGACTTTTAAGTCGATCTTGTACTTGGGCACTTCGGATTCCAGCTTGGCGGTGGCGCGTTTCTTAGCCGAGATCTTGCGGCTGGTGTCGCGCCATTCTTTCACCGCGGAGCTGATAATGGTACGGGCGGCTTGCGGCGGACTACGAGCATTGTGTTGATGCGAGTCCATCCCTAATCGTTTTCTTGCACAGAGTATTAGGGTTTAGTTGAAGAGGCGCAGTAGAAGACGAAGACGAAAATGTATTAAACTTGCTAAGCCAAAGGGTCGGGATAAATCTCCGGGGGCCCTTTCGTTGACTTCTTCAGTGGCTTGTAAAAATGAAAGTGAGCAAAGAAAATGAAAAAAACCTAAGCTAAACTAGACTAATGACATGATTTCTGATTTCTGATTTCTTGTGGATAAAACGTGTCGTAAAAGATTAGTAAACGGTGTCGTAAACGTTTAGTCATCATAAATCAGAAGTGTTTTTTTGTTTACTAAACATGATTTCTGTTGACTAAAGGTTTCGTAAACGTTTAGTAAACTGTTTCGTAAAGGTTTAGTAAACTGTTTCGTAAACGTTTAGTCATCATAAATAAGAAATGATTTTTGTTTACTAAACATGAGTTATGTTTACTAATCGTTTACGTAAACATTACGTGGGTCGTCACTACGGCGAGTGTCACTAAAGTGGATGCTAAGGTTTAGGGTTTACGCCCCAACACCTGTACTTGAAGCTTGGCGTTCGCTAAGTCTTGGAGCAGGTGTCGGGGTACAGTCCGAACGTAAAGATGTCGGACATTTTAACTTAAGCGTTGACGGCTTGAGATAGCATATTGTAAACTTGTCGATCTTCATATCCTTGCACGTGGCACCAAGTTCTTCAAAGCGTTAAAGTTGTCGCAAACTAGACTTGGTTGGCCGTTAGGATCGAAAAGCACCTTGAAAATGACTTGTTCTTGTGGTAGTCGTGTAGTACTTGTACTTGAACCAAAGATTGTTCAAACAGAGGTTTCAGCATGGTTCCACTATAACCAAGTGCACACAATCGATCAAAAAGAAGCTGTGCAACTTGTAAAAAGTCGGAATCCTGTGTATTCTGGCGTCGATAATTCTTGATGAGTCCAATTATTAAACCTTCAGTACGCCAGGCGGATGCGACATCGAACGTGATCACTTGATGCTCTTGACATGCTTGAATAGTCTTGAGATCATCAACAAGTTGATCGGAATCCTTCACGTAAGTAGGGGTCTTCACTAGGTATGGCTGCATGACGTGATGTAACCACTTGGAAAGACCTTGCGTGATGGATTGCGCGTTCGAAACAATCGGCCGAATAACCAAAGTGGGTTTGTGAATCTTCAAGAGTCCATAAAAGCGATTGAGTCGTTTGTTCTCCAGTTTATGCACGATAATTTTAGTGGTATTCCAATCATCTTCAGTGCTGTATCGCTTGGCAATAGCATGATAAAGCTTGCGCACAGCGGCCTTCATCTTGAGCTGGAAGACAGAAGGAGGAGCGGAGCACTTGGTATATGTCTTGATATCCATGAGATGGTCGAGACATAAGTCGATGTACTGCTCCCTTGTGACCACAGCTGGACCCAAATTCTTGTCGGTCAAACAGACATGTAGATCCTTCCGATGCTGCATCATCTTCAAAAGTTTCCGTTGAGGCAGGTTGGGATTAAATCTTGAACGTGTCCTAGACTTGTCCCCGCTCAGTGTAGACTACAGTGTGCCTTCAATTGCATTGGATGAAGGAGGAGGTTGAAAAGCCGTGTTGGGGACGTAAATGGCGTGCGCGTCTCGCGCGCGTTGAAAATTTGAGACACCAATAGCTTTTTTGCCGGCGGGGCGCGCGCTAAAAAGGCATCACAAACGGAGCGTTCTGGCAAAGTCTTCAAAACCACTCAGTAAAGCGTCACGATCCTGTGGTGGAGCTGATTTCCAAATCCATGACCGAAGTCATGGGTGGAATCCGGCTACCCACTGGCCCGGACGACCAACTATCGGAGGGGGTACTCCGTCGATCCTGATCAGCATCAGAACCAGATGAATCACCATTGTGGTGACTGATCTGATCCTCCCGGTCATCTCGCCGGTCTTCATGCGCGTCAGGATCTATGTTTAACTTCATCTCACCTTGTGTACCCGTTGATCGGGGGTGGTTACACTCACTTAGGTGGACTCGGTGACGAAAACGATGATCTTGATCAGGTCGGAGGGGATGACCTTCTCGAGACGGAGGGTGTCCTCGGGTGGAAATCTTCACCGGAGAACGGGTTGGGGTCGATACTTAATCAGTATCTAGGCACTGATCAGGAAAGTTCGTCTGATCAGGCCAGCCAATGAGAGAGAGATATAACGAAACCAAGAAAACGCGATCAAGCCACGATCTTCCACAGTAATCCACAAACGTTATCTCCACAAAACCTTTTCCAATATTATTGACGTGTTCCAAACACGTGTGCGTTGAGGGTGAGGTTCGATCACCTAAACAAACCCGTCGGGGGTCTTCCGGCAAGCCAAAATGCGTCTAAGCGCGTCTTTTAACCGGTAATTAGTTGAGCAAGAGGGGACTAATCAACCCTGTGCTCCCAATGACCGCAACACGTGGCGGAGCGACTCTTTGCTTTAGGGGGGAAATCAAAACCTGTTATTATATATGCAATGTCCTATACCTGTGTACCGTACATCAACTCATGTCTGACTTATACTTCGAACCTATTTACTTCGTCGCACGGTTGCGTAGCACCACCTTGCCCATCCTGGCTGCACAAGCTGATCTGTACCACTTCTGCCCTGATCACGACCCGACTCTTAGAAAGATCTTCAACCCGTCCCGATCTTCGACAAACGACCTTGAAACCACTTTGGATCTGCTCTTCTAACACTTGTCCACTTCATATTCAGCCCGACTAAACCGAGAACTTTACTTGCCTTTGCATCTGGACGCTGATCAGAGGCTGATCAGCCCTGATCACGATCGGCATAGTGATCAGCCGAGTGATCAGGTGGTGATCAGGCCGATCAGCCCTTGATCACCTCGGGAACGCTCTGGGTCATCATCATCACGACTCAATTCATCTTCTAAGCCATACTTCCGACCTTTATACCCCGTCAGGACAACCATATAACACCGATCTCGGCTGATCAGGCCTGATCAGGCCTTGCCACGTCATCTTCGGCCAAACCATAGGTTATCATCACTCACACAACCTGTCACTCCACATGCCCGACTTCATTCCACCTCTAATCTCCATCGCTCGGGCGTAATAAGCTGATCAGGCCGTAACTTCGTGTCGTGATCAACTTCAACCACCATACCATTCATAGATCGGCTGGACGCCTGCCCTTGACGCGTCATGTCAACAGTTACTCTTTTCTTATTACATCCACGGGAACTCCACTTAGTAACTGTAATAACGATCGTGATCGTGATCTCCATCGTTCCATCAGTGTCTGGGACTGGGCTTAACGACAGTACTTGGCTGATTTCTTCACATCGTGAATATCCGTTGTCCGCCACTTAACTGTGATCAACCTTTTCCCACCCATCAACCGTCATATGTTGATTGGTGTTCTATCGTCACCAATCAACGGCCATGTGTGGTCCACTTCAGTCCCAATATTTTCCGATCGCTTCACCACAGCCGCCCCTGAGACTAACTGTAGCCGCGCAACGACTGCAGTTCGACTCACTCACTTTTAAACTTCCTCTCTGGCGATCACCATGGCCGACGCGAGCCGATCTTCTCTTTCTCCTTCTTCTTCTTCGGCTGCCCGCTCGATCGCTGCCTCGCCTTCCGGTTCCAGCTCGGCTACTTCCGCGATCGCCCCGATCACGACTTCGGCGCCGATCACGACCAGCCTCATCCGTCCAACAACGACTCTCGCTTTGTATCGACCGCCTTGGAATCCTCCCGCTCGACCTCCCTCAGATCGCCCTCTCCGTTCCTTGGAGCAGCTCGCTCGCCTAATAGATGGATCGGGTCCATTCACGTTGGGGCCTGTGGAGGCTTGCCGGCTACGGTCGGAACTCCGAAGTGCAATTCCCGAGTTGGTTTCTCTGTATGATACCAATCGGGCACTTACCACTGAGTTATCCGACCATCGGACCGTTGCTGATTCCTTGGCACATGATTCTGCTGATCTGGCGGCCCAGCTGTCGACTCTCCGGCTGGATCGCGACCGACTGGACCAAGACTTGCAAGACATGACTGATCGCGTTCAGAGTTTAACGATGGAGCGTGATCAGCAATCAGCTGACCTTGCTGCTCTGCGCCTCTCCAAACCTTCAGACACCGTCGCCTCTTTACAGTCGCTGATCGGTTCGTTGACTATTACCGCCCGCCGTCAAGGTACGTTTCTCCCGTTCACTTCTTCCGTAATCCGTTTTTTGACTCTCCATATTCATTTCTAGACGAACGCATTGAGGCGATGAAAGACTCGATGGTCGAGATGGTGGGCCATCTACAATGGCTCGATGATCACCGTCTCGACCGTGATCAGCTGCTCCACGACAATATCTGCACTGCCGAGGACGTAGAGCGTCGAGAAGTCGAGGCTCGCTATTCGGATGAGCAGGTCCAGCTCCTGGCCAAGCAACTTTCCGATTCTCGCATCGGCCGCGCCGACATACAGAAAAGGTTGTGCGAGAGTCGGAAAGCGGCTGAAAATTGCCGGCGCGAGCTTAATCTTGCTCGGGTTAAACTTGAAACCCTAGAGCTCGATGATCGCGCCTGGCTTCAGCATAACGCCGACCTGAAAAACCTCGCGGTGCAGACTATGGAGAGGTGGACCAAACCGAACACGGTTGGGGTCAGTTCGGACGGCCTTACAACGGCTTCCTGGGCTGATCGGCTCTTTTACTTCGTCTGGAACACCGCCACAGTCTCCGGAGTCTGCCCCGCCTTCACCCGCGTCCTCCGTCGCTTCCTTGCCTGTCCATAGTGCTGATCAGCCCGTGATCAGCACTGCAGCGGCTTCCGCGTCTATTCAATCTCGTTCACCGGCGACTCCGAGATCAGCGCCTTCGGTCTTGAATTCTGGGAAGCGTAAGCAGATCAGTTCGTCGAAGAAGAAGATGACTCCCGCCAAGCGATCACGTCTTGCGATTGACTCGGACGACGAATCGACTGATCTGGACGAGAGGACGTTGTCTGTTCTGGCCCGATCGCGCAGCACTGATCGCCGTACTCCAGCGCCAATCCATTCAGGCGTAAATTCGTTGGCCCAGGCCGTTACTTTGCTGGAGTCAGATGACGAAGATGACGATGATCTTGAGGAGGAACAACCGGCTCAAGCTGATCTCAACATTCCTCCAGCGGCCACTAGGACAGCGATCGCCCCGCCGCTCAATTTCACGGGCGTTTTCATCCCGGCGAAACAATCGTCGGTCGGAGAAGATGATTACAGTTACAATCCGAACCAAAGGTTCATGGATCTGTATGTCGTCATGCAGGGCAAGCCGACTTCTGCTCACATGGCAACACGGAAACCTTGGAGTGCTGATCAGGTCTGGGATCTGACGCCTCGGGTTCTTGAAGTGAGGCAGAAACTCGTCCCTCGCTTGTGGTCCCGCCCGCCAGGCTGGATCTTTCCGACAAGATCGCCGGCGCCCAAAGACAAGCAGTGGTAACCGAAGGTGCTGACCAGAGGCGCTATTGAGCTTCTGATCGATTCAGCACCTTGGGATGTCCTCCTGACACCTATGCCCGGGCTGGCGTTTCCTGATCACCCTTGGTTTGTCGAACTGCAGGGACGCTTGGCTTTGTATTACCAGGAACACGTGCAAGCAATATGGGAGGCGACTCACCATTTCCCGATCACGGCGGCGATGCGCAAGGACGCGTGGATCGAGCATTACCATCATGCTCGCAAGCGTCGACGCACCAAAGCCGGGGCTGCTTGGGCCGCGATCTGCGATTATATCGTCGACGGAATTCAGCACGGCGAGTGTGATCTGAACGTTTTCCTGTTCCCTGGCGTGCTGCATTTACCTGTTCGCCGAGCGGGATCGCGAGGACTCAAGGCTGACGGCGGGGATTGGTATCCCGGTTATGGGCATATAACTCCGGTCGCCACGCTGCGTGATTGCCTGATCTGGACCGATCAGCAGGAGCCTTGGCGAAACCAGTTTCGATCAAGCCCCATGGATCATCCAGGGTTCACGGTTTCTCGCCTGCGCACTAAGTATGGCCTGTGATCGTCGTGATAACCAACTTCTATTTCGTTTTCCATAATCACTAATATATCACGACAGTTCTTGATGATTTTCGCGTTCCACATTCATATTTCTTGTTCATGTCTCATTATCGTCTTCATCTTGTATGTCGGTCGCTCTCATGTATGCAGATATAGTTCTTGAGTAATATATGTATGTATATGTATCCGTTTACTCCAAACCAGCTCAACCACCCTGATCTCCACTTGCCCGATCATCATATTTGGCTGATCAGTCACAATGTGTCAACCCAGGCTATTGAGATTCCTGGTTACCCTCTTCGTGGGTTTGCATCACTCCAAATTGATTCCGTCTCACCCGATCACGTTCAAATTCTCTTAATAAAGCTCCACAGTTCAGATCACGTTCATCTACCCACTCGGGGTCGTCATAACCCTTCCACCGAACCAAGTAATCACGATGGGTTCGGCCAAAAAGGGTCCTCTTGGTTGATCGACCTTCTCCACTTCGAATTCGTTCGGGTCTAACGTTCTTTCCCAACTGTCTTCGGGTAAGAGAGCTTCGTCAAAGTCAAACCTTGGCTGATCATCGCATGACAGCCTGGTTTTAGGCCGATCAGGGTATTCTCGAACCAGTTTCAGCTTCGACAAATGGACGATCGGGAAAACTCCATAATCGGTACCTGCAGTAATCAGCCGAGCGGCATGATCACCGATCAGTTCGGCTATACGGAACGGTCCATGCCACAGATGTGCTAACTTCTTGGCATATCCTTCTTTCACGCGATCCAAGTAAAGCCAAACCCTTGACCCCGGCTCGATATTGTGCGAATCGGCCTGATCATTGTTCCGATCAGCTCTTTCTTGGATGGCCCTCCGCAATCGCTCGTTGGCTTGCTCTCGCGCATGTTGATAGTGACGTTGGAGTCCCATACGCCATCGACGAGCTTCGCGATCTCGACCTCGGGTGCATCCAACAGGGATAACCGACTCGATGGTAGACCGGGGCCCCAACCATACGCCAGGTAGAAGGGAGTATCTCCCCTGATCCGATCGAAAAAGGAATTTAGCGCAAACACCAGTCTCTCCACATATTCATCCCAATCTTGTTGAGCGGAGTCCGCGACATACATCTTGATAGCTCTAGTTAGCGTCTGTACCATCCGTTCGGCTTTACCATTCGCCTGTGGACGATACGCCATGGTCGCGCTCTGTTTCTGGCCAAGCATCTGATTAAATGATCGGAACACTTCGGCCATGAAACCCGGTTCGCGATCATGCCTGATCACTTCACTGTCTCCAAATCGCCGAAAAACACATTCTTCATAACTGCAAGCGACTTGTTGGGCTGTTCGGGTAGATCCCGCTTTCGCGATCACCAATCCCGTGAACAGATCAGTCCAGATCAGCAACTCTGTATTGCCTTTGAACGATTTTGGCAGGGACGGTATGTGATCCATCGCTATCACTTGGAAAGGGTAGGTCGCCTGGATATTTCCAGGTGATCTACCCCGGATGTTTGGCATACCTTTTCCAGTTTCGCAATCCGTACATGTCCCGACAAACTTTTGTATACTTCGATATAAACCTCTCCAATGAAAATGTTTACGGATCCTGTAATACGTTCGACCTACGCCCTGGTGACCACCCTCCAAACTGACGTGATAATGGTGTAAGATATCAGCTTGTAAAGTCTCCGGGATCACGAGCCTTGCCGATCGGTCCAGATCCGCATCGGCCTGATCAGCTTGAGCATAGTAAAACAATAGGTCATTTTCGTCGATCTCGTAGTTGGGCGCGATCTTGGCACAATCTTTTGCTTCACCCTGGCTCAGCTTCTCCAGATCACCCTTTAGAAACGCCTTCAAATCAACGATCCATTTTTCCTCGTCTTGTGCCTTGAGAATTCTTTCGATCCGCATCTCCTGTACTATTTCTTCTGTCAGGCTTTCTCGAGAGAGTGATCTGTTGGGTGGTGATCTGGTTCGTGATCTCGTCGTAATCAAAATCTGGGCTACTTCCTTTTCATCTTCCACACGGATCAGCTCAGGCAGCCTATTGATCTCCACCAGTTCTTCTAGCAACGCTTGATCAGTAATTATTGA
>MIQA02003382.1:0-10450 GCA_001887855.2 Sclerospora graminicola | reverse complement strand
AACAGGGATCACCGACTCGATGGTAGATCGGGGGTCCCAACCATATGCCAGATAGAATGGGGTATCTTACGTACCCATTTATACTGGTTACGCCAGTAGAAATCGCGTGCGAGAGAAGCATACGCCTTATCTCGACCTTGATGCCCCAAAATCGGTGCATCATGGTACTTAAACAAAATTTGATGTTTGAGGTCATCGTCGTTTGGAACGACGATGCGGCTAACATCATCTTGGTCTGTGCTATAAAGCAATAGGCCATCGTGCAATTCATAACGATGCACACAAGCGCGAAGGAACTCTGGAAGTTCCTTGCGCTTCCGATCAGACTGATCACTTAGGTAATCAATCAGCAGACGAGTTTCCTCGTCTGTTTCGTACGCTTGACGTACTTGTCGTACAAGTGACGACGACAGAGCAGTGCAACGTATTGCATTTGCACTGGTTGCCTCGATTGCGGACGGTTTCGTCTCGTAATTGGGGCGTCGTGATAGCGCATCCGCTATCACGTTCAACTTTCCCGGTTTGTATTCAACCGTGAAGTTGTATTCAGCAAAGAATGATAGCCAACGTGCCATTCTTTGGGAGATGTGTGGTGAATTCACGGCCGTGCGTAACGACGCATGGTCCGTGTAAACTACAAACGGTCTATCTCCTAAGAGATAGATCCGAAACTTTGCCAGTGCGTATTTCATGGCAAGGAGTTCCTTGTCATGCACTGGATAGTTGCGCTCGGCTGGGCGCAAATGACGCGACTGATAATAAATCACGCGATCACGATCATCGTGATCGCGCTGCATCAGGGCGCAGCCGATGGCGAAATCGCTCGCGTCGCAAACGACGTGGAACGGTAGCTCGTTATCGGCTATTGCCAAGACGGGAGCTTCAGTCAAGCTATGCTTGATTGCATCAAATGCATCTTGGCACTGGGTATCCCAGTGCCATTCGACATCTTTCTTTAATAATTGGGAAAGAGGTCGGATCAGACCGGCATAATTACACGAATATTTGTGCAAATATGTCGTCAGTCCAAGGAACTTTCCAAGTTCCTTAACGTTGTTTGGCGTACGCCATTCAAGGATCACCCTGATCTTTTCTGGATCGGGGCACACTCCGTTCTTGCCTACAAAGCAGCCAAGAACGGGTATTTCATGTGCACCAAAGGTGCACTTCTTTAAATTTGCGTAGAGCTTGTGCGCAAGCACAAGCTCTAGTACCTGACGTAGATGTTCTTTATGAACGTCTACATCAGTCTTACCATGTTCAGCCTTACTGTGGATGAACACGTCGTCAAAATAGCTCGGTGCGAATTCTCGCACCGGGCGCAATAGATGTGTGACGCATCTATTGAAAGTGGCAGGGGCATTTCGAAACCCCTGCGACATAACAAGCCACTCCCAAAGCATGCCGCTTGGAGTGCTTACAGCCGTGAGAGGGATATCCTTCTCACGCATGAGGATTTAGTAGTAACCATCCCTCAAGTCGAGAGCACTGAACACGGTGCTCATGCCATCGATGACGATGATGACATCCTTCCTTGGTATCGGTGTCTGAGCCGGTACCGTGGCTGCGTTCAGCGTATTGAAAGCATGAACGATCCTCCACCCACCGGTGGATTTCTTTACGCAAAAGGTGGGACTGGAGTGCGGTGAGGTAGACTCCCGCACATGTCCCGCCTTGCGACGAGTTTCAAAGAACTCGTCGATTGCTTTAACTTGGTCACGCGGCAATGGCCATTGCCGCGTGACACAGTACTTCGTGCCAGGCACGAGATCAATTTCGTGCCTAGTTCCCTTATCCTTAGGGAGCTCGCAAGGTACTTCTTCTGGGAATACGTCAGCGTATTCCCAAAGTACTTCGTAGTACGGAGAAGTCACCTTAAGCGCCTCCCGGCTCTGCGCTTCAAAGCGCTGAACTTTGGTTTGATCATTGGGAACGAGTTCGTTTCCAACGTTCTTTTCATTGGGAACGAGTTCGTTCCCGATGCCTTCTAATTGCAAAGTGGATATTCGTTCACGAATATCCACAACCTCATCAGATGCGACAATGGCGCAGATCCGTTCGATCTGATCATTTCGCAAGTTCTTTACGAACTTCTTCCAGCTCAAGACTGGAAGGGCCATCACCTCTGAACTTAAGTTCGGAGGGTTGTCAAGTGTGAGAGACTGGGTAGCTAATCCAGTCTCTGTCTGCGTCAAGACGTTGATCGTCTCGACGGACACAGCTGCAAGATCAGACGCACTCGTCTGATCTGTTTCACGGTGATCATCACTCGTGCACAAGGCCTTCTCTTCATGGTGACCACTGTCTACCATGATGCTCATGCTTTCACGACTGCTCTCAGTCGTGAGTTCTTCATTTTCACTGAAAACAATCCATCCACTGCCAATAAAGCAGTAGATGAATTCGTATTACAACGTCAAGCTGTAATACGCTATGTAAAAGACGCGCTTGCTTCCGCTTTTGATAAGCAGAAGCAGAATGCAGATAAAAATGGACGGAAGAACACAAATTCTTTTGAAAAAGGTGAATTAGTCATGTTATCTACAACTAATCTGCCTACACATGCAATTAGCAACTTCCCTACACGGAAGTTGCTCCCTAAATTCATTGGGCCCTTTAAGAAGGTGTTAAGAGGAATGCCTATACCTTAGACATTCCCGCGGCCATGCGCCTCCATCCAACGTTTTACGTTGGGAGGCTCAAACCATACCGATCGTCTACGTCTTCGAACGAGACGCATCGCCACGGCGAATGCCGTGCTTCTTCAAGTCTCCCAAAAGAGACTTGTAGTCGGCCTCCAACCGCTGGTGGGAAGCCTGGAGAGCCTGGAGAGTTTCCACCTCCGACTTTAGACGATCAACGTCAAGCATCAGAAGATCACTCTTCTTCTGCATCACGACTTGCGCATCGAGAATCTCACGAATCTCGTCCCGATGATAACGATACGTTTTCATCGAGTGGCACATGTCCTCGCTCAAAGCGTCACAGTGCTTCTCAAGGTTGCGGAGCTGATGACCATGCGCCGCAACAAAAACGCCGAGGGAATTATCAGCCCCCGCCGCCCCTGATTGACAGTCAGGGGAACAAGCGCTACATTCTCGAGCGCTTGCTTTCGAAGCGCTCGGTTCCCTATAAGAAGGGGCAGCGTACCGAGTACTTGGTGCGTTGGCTGGGATATTCCCAAGAGTTTGACTCTTGGGAACCGATCGAGGTGTTGAGGGCGGATGCCCCTGACCTCCTGCGTGAGTTCGAGAAGGATACTTCTCCTCGAACTCAAAAGAAGCGTCAACACTAAGTGTTGATGAGGGCGGCACGCCCACACTAGGTGCTGGTGCCTGCGAAGCAGCGGTAGCAGCTTCCGATGCCGTAAGAGCGTCGATAAGGCACTTAACCTCAGCGGGTACTGAGAAACCTCGGTACCCTCTTAGATCCTTTTCAGTTAGACGAGGAACTCCCGTGGGACAACACGGACACTTCATGTTAGAAGGAACTCCGCAAGAGAATCCCTCTCTAATGCAAGTAAAATGGATAAACTCCATTTTACCTGAGCGTGAGTGCTTTAAGAAGCGCTCGCGGTTTATCGTCGGGACCCTTGTTGTAATTCTCCACAAAAGCATTCCAACTCTGCGTAAGGGCGTCTTTATCGTCCCTATTCTTTCGCGACCCTTTCCGGTTCGTGTAATAACGAGCCTGAAAGAAAAGGTCGATGAAGTACCGACGTCTATCGTCGGTACTGCGATCGAAATGATGATTGCGAAGGTCTTCGCAATCATCAAGCGCGTTAATGTCAAATAACGGATATTGACAATCGCGCTTGGTGTGACCACCACTTCCGAGCGCAAGCGCCCATGCTGGGGTCCAAAACCCCACTTTGTACGGAACATGGCGTTCCGTACGACATGGTGATTCAGAAGCAGCGTAAGCCGCTTCTGCGCGTTGTTTCTTGGCAGGTGGAGCACCACCTGCCACCTCAAAGTCGTCTTCGCTACGACCTGGCGAATGACGAGGACCAGGAGGAGCTCTACGCTCCTCATACCACCGTTTCATGGAGTTGTCGCTGTCGTAATCGACGGCGTCAGACTCTACTTCGTCATCACTTAACGGCGAAGCCGTTTTAGCGGGCTTAACCTCGCTAGAATAGTTGGCAGGGATGGTATCGTCCTCGCCCTCATTCTCGGAGTCAGATGACTCTCCGAAGAGGTCATTGAACTTCTTCTTGGACACCCGCCTTGCGGCAGGTGGAGACACGGAAGATGTTGCATTCGCGACATCTTCCCGCCCTCTCTTAGACACTGCTTCCGCAGCGTCTACTACGAGAGACAAGGGGTCTCTCGGCTTTGTCTTTCGCTTCGACGCTACATTCGGAGCGTTGGCATTCGATGACACCTCCGCACGTGATGCAGAGGTGATGGCTGTCTTTGCAGTATCGGCAGCGCCCGTAAGAGCGCCGCTGCGTTTGTTGACCATTTGTTTTCTTATGGTCAAAAATGAGTTATAACAGAATATCGTTATGACCAAACAAGTGCCACCATTCGATTGGCCAATATTACATTATATTATTGGCCAACCAGCTTGAGTGGGGGGTGATGTAATGGGGTGCCATTACATAAGTGATATTTAAGTAGAAATATCACAGTTCAATTTCAGACTTAATACCTGAAATGCGAATATTGGATTATAAGTTGTTATAATCCATCCTGAGAACAGATTCTGATATTATTAACGAATCTAAAAAGTAATCTAATGATAAAGATATCATTAGATCAGTTTTATACTACATGTTATTATGATTAGTCTAGGTCTAATTATACTAGTTAGCTCTTAACCATTCATAAATATATTCACTCTTAAACTTACCTTCTAGTACTCAAGTAGCCTTAGGTATATATATATACTTAAGTAATAGATTAGTTAATACACTAGTTAGTCTTTATTAAAGTTTATCTTAGGTAAACTAAGGAGGACCAATTTACATTTGGTCCTACACAAAATTGCACGCTTCCTCACTGCAATCTTACAGTGTAAGCCGCGTAACAGTAGCCCTGTTACAATGCGCGTATGAACGCAGCATGTCTCCGAGAAGGCGCGGTTAACGCGTTCAGTCTGCCCATCCGTTTCCGGATGGTCCGCGGATGACATCTTCAACTGCGTGCCCAATAACGAGAACGTTTCTTGCCAGAAACGTCCTGTGAATCTTGGATCACCATCCGAGACTATGTTTTCCGGCATTCCGTGTAAACGGAATACCGTGTCAACGAATATCCGCGCCGTTTGCGCAGCGGTGACATTCGCTGACACTGCAGCAAGATGAACCATCTTACTGAAGCGGTCTACAAAGACCACTATGCCTGTTTTCCGACTGTGATCAGCCGGGAGACCAAAGATAAAGTCCATGGAAATGGACTTCCAACACTCTGTCGGAACCGGCAGAGATTGGAAGGGAGCCTGCGCGGATTGTGCAGGCTTGACGCACTGGCATATCTCGCAAGCACGTACGTATTTACGTACCCATTTATACTGGTTACGCCAGTAGAAATCGCGAGCGGGAGAAACATACGTCTTCTCTCGACCTTGATGCCCCGAAATCGGTGCATCATGGTACTCAAACAAAATTTGATGTTTGAGGTCATCGTCGTTTGGAACGACGATGCGGCTAACATCATCTTGGTCTGTGCTATAAAGCAATAGGCCATCGTGCAATTCATAACGATGCACACAAGCGCGAAGGAACTCTGGAAGTTCCTTGCGCTTCCGATCAGACTGATCACTTAGGTAATCAATCAGCAGACGAGTTTCCTCGTCTGTTTCGTACGCTTGACGTACTTGTCGTACAAGTGACGACGACAGAGCAGTGCAACGTATTGCATTTGCACTGGTTGCCTCGATTGCGGACGGTTTCGTCTCGTAATTGGGGCGTCGTGATAGCGCATCCGCTATCACGTTCAACTTTCCCGGTTTGTATTCAACCGTGAAGTTGTATTCAGCAAAGAATGATAGCCAACGTGCCATTCTTTGGGAGATGTGTGGTGAATTCACGGCCGTGCGTAACGACGCATGGTCCGTGTAAACCACAAACGGTCTATCTCCTAAGAGATAGATCCGAAACTTTGCCAGTGCGTATTTCATGGCAAGGAGTTCCTTGTCATGCACTGGATAGTTGCGCTCGGCTGGGCGCAAATGACGCGACTGATAATAAATCACGCGATCACGATCATCGTGATCGCGCTGCATCAGGGCGCAGCCGATGGCGAAATCGCTCGCGTCGCAAACGACGTGGAACGGTAGCTCGTTATCGGCTATTGCCAAGACGGGAGCTTCAGTCAAGCTATGCTTGATTGCATCAAATGCATCTTGGCACTGGGTATCCCAGTGCCATTCGACATCTTTCTTTAATAATTGGGAAAGAGGTCGGATCAGACCGGCATAATTACACGAATATTTGTGCAAATATGTCGCCAGTCCAAGGAACTTTCCAAGTTCCTTAACGTTGTTTGGCGTACGCCATTCAAGGATCACCCTGATCTTTTCTGGATCGGGGCACACTCCGTTCTTGCCTACAAAGCAGCCAAGAACGGGTATTTCATGTGCACCAAAGGTGCACTTCTTTAAATTTGCGTAGAGCTTGTGCGCAAGCACAAGCTCTAGTACCTGACGTAGATGTTCTTTATGAACGTCTACATCAGTCTTACCATGTTCAGCCTTACTGTGGATGAACACGTCGTCAAAATAGCTCGGTGCGAATTCTCGCACCGGGCGCAATAGATGTGTGACGCATCTATTGAAAGTGGCAGGGGCATTTCGAAGCCCCTGTGGCATAACAAGCCACTCCCAAAGCATGCCGCTTGGAGTGCTTACAGCCGTGAGAGGGATATCCTTCTCACGCATGAGGATTTGGTAGAAACCATCCCTCAAGTCGAGAGCACTGAAAACGGTGCTCCCGCTCATGCCATCGATGATGACATCCTTTCTCGGTATCGGCGTTTGCGCCGGTACTGTTGCTGCGTTCAGCTTATTGAAAGCATGAACGATTCTCCACCCACCAGTGGATTTCTTAACGCAGAAGGTGGGGCTGGAGTGCGGTGAGGTAGACTCCCGCACATGCCCCGCCTTGCGACGAGTTTCAAAAAACTCGTCGATGGCTTTAACTTGGTCACGCGGCAATGGTCATTGCCGCGTGACACAGTACTTCGTGCCAGGCACGAGATCAATTTCGTGCCTAGTTCCCTTATCCTTAGGGAGCTCGCAAGGTACTTCTTCTGGGAATACGTCAGCGTATTCCGAAAGTACTTCGTAGTACGGAGAAGTCGCCTTAAGCGACTCCCGGCTCTGCGCTTCAAAGCGCTGAACTTTGGTTTGATCATTGGGAACGAGTTCATTCCCAACGTTCTTTTCATTGGGAACGAGTTCGTTCCCGATGCCTTCTAATTGCAAAGTGGATATTCGTTCACGAATATCCACAACCTCATCAGATGCGACAATGGCGCAGATCCGTTCGATCTGATCATTTCGCAAGTTCTTTACGAACTTCTTCCAGCTCAAGACTGGAAGGGCCATCACCTCTGAACTTAAGTTCGGAGGGTTGTCAAGTGTGAGAGACTGGGTAGCTAATCCAGTCTCTGTCTGCGTCAAGACGTTGATCGTCTCGACGGACACAGCTGCGAGATCAGACGCACTCGTCTGATCTGTTGCCTGATCTGTTGCACGGTGATTATCACTCGTGCACAAGGCATTCTCTTCATGGTGACCACTGTCTACCATGGTGTTCATGCACTCACGACTGCTCTCAGTCGTGAGTTCTTCGTCTTCGACACAAGTGTTATTTACATCCGTGACGGTTTCATTGTTTTCACGGTGGGTGTTTTTCACCCGTGTTGCACACGTTTCTGCTTTTGATAAGCAGAAGCAGGATGCAGATAGAAGTGGAAGGAAAAACACAATTTCCTTTCAAAAAGGTGAATTAGTTTTGTAATCTACAACTAATTTGCCTACACATGCAATTAGAAACTTCCCTACACGGAAGTTGCTCCCTAAGTTCATTGGACCTTTCAAGGTCCAAAGCGTAAAGGGGAATGCCTATACACTAGACATTCCCGCGGCCATGCGCCTTCACCCAACGTTTTACGTTGGGAGGCTCAAGCCGTACCGATCGTCTACGTCTTCGGACGAGACGCATCGCCACGGTGAATGCCGTGCTTCTTCAAGTCTCCAAAGAGAGACTTGTAATCGGCCTCCAACCGTTGGTGGGAAGCCTGGAGAGCCTGGAGAGTTTCCACCTCCGACTTTAGACGATCAACGTCGAGCATCAGAAGATCACTCTTCTTCTGCATCACGACTTGCGCGTCGAGAATCTCACGAATCTCGTCCCGATGATAACGATACGTTTTCATCGAGTGGCACATGTCCTCGCTCAAAGCGTCACAGTGCTTCTCAAGGTTGCGGAGCTGATGACCATGCGCCGCAACAAAAACGCCGAGGGAATTATCAGCCCCCGCCGCCCCTGATTGACAGTCAGGGGAACAAGCGCTACATTCTCGAGCGCTTGCTTTCGAAGCGCTCGGTTCCCTATAAGAAGGGGCAGCGTACCGAGTACTTGGTGCGTTGGATGGGATATTCCCAAGAGTTTGACTCTTGGGAACCGATCGAGGTGTTGAGGGCGGATGCCCCTGACCTCCTGCGTGAGTTCGAGAAGGATACTTCTCCTCGAACTCAAAAGAAGCGTCAACACTAAGTGTTGATGAGGGCGGCACGCCCACACTAGGTGCTGGTGCCTGCGAAGCAGCGGTAGCAGCTTCCGATGCCGTAAGAGCGTCGATAAGGCACTTAACCTCAGCGGGTACTGAGAAACCTCGGTACCCTCTTAGATCCTTTTCAGTTAGACGAGGAACTCCCGTGGGACAACACGGACACTTCATGTTAGAAGGAACTCCGCAAGAGAATCCCTCTCTAATGCAAGTAAAATGGATAAACTCCATTTTACCTGAGCGTGAGTGCTTTAAGAAGCGCTCGCGGTTTATCGTCGGGACCCTTGTTGTAATTCTCCACAAAAGCATTCCAACTCTGCGTAAGGGCGTCTTTATCGTCCCTATTCTTTCGCGACCCTTTCCGGTTCGTGTAATAACGAGCCTGAAAGAAAAGGTCGATGAAGTACCGACGTCTATCGTCGGTACTGCGATCGAAATGATGATTGCGAAGGTCTTCGCAATCATCAAGCGCGTTAATGTCAAATAACGGATATTGACAATCGCGCTTGGTGTGACCACCACTTCCTAGCGCAAGCGCACACGCTGGGGTCCAAAACCCCACTTTGTACGGAACATGGCGTTCCGTACAACATGGTGATTCAGAAGCAGCGTAAGCCGCTTCTGCGCGTTGTTTCTTGGCAGGTGGAGCACCACCTGTCACCTCAAAGTCGTCTTCGCTACGACCTGGCGAATGACGAGGACCAGGAGGAGCTCTACGCTCCTCATACCGCCGTTTCATGGAGTTGTCGCTGTCGTAATCGACGGCGTCAGACTCTACTTCTCCATCACTTAACGGCGAAGCAGTTCTAGCGGGCTTAACCTGACTAGAATCGTTGGCAGGGACGGTATCGTCCTCGCCCTCTTTCTCGGAGTCAGATGACTCTCCGAAGAGGTGATTGAACTTCTTCTTGGACACCCGCCTTGCGGCAGGTGAAGACGCGGAAGACGCTGCATTCGCGACGTCTTCCCGCCCTCGCTTACACACTGCTTTCGCAGCGTCTATTACGAGAGACAAGGGGTCTCTCGGCTTTGTCTTTCGCTTCGACGCTACATTCGGAGCGTCGGCATTCGATGACACCTCCGCACGTGATTCAGAGGTGATGGCTGTCTTTGCAGTATCGGCAGCGCCCGTAAGAGCGCCGCTGCGTTTGTTGACCATTTGTTTTCTTATGGTCAAAAATGAGTTATAACAGAATATCGTTATGACCAAACAAGTGCCACCATTCGATTGGCCAATATTACATTATATTATTGGCCAACCAGCTTGAGTGGGGGGTGATGTAATGGGGTGCCATTACATAAGTGATATTTAAGTAGAAATATCACAGTTCAATTTCAGACTTAATACCTGAAATGCGAATATTGGATTATAAGTTGTTATAATCCATCCTGAGAACAGATTCTGATATTATTAACGAATCTAAAAAGTAATCTAATGATAAAGATATCATTAGATCAGTTTTATACTACATGTTATTATGATTAGTCTAGGTCTAATTATACTAGTTAGCTCTTAACCATTCATAAATATATTCACTCTTAAACTTACCTTCTAGTACTCAAGTAGCCTTAGGTATATATATATACTTAAGTAATAGATTAGTTAATACACTAGTTAGTCTTTATTAAAGTTTATCTTAGGTAAACTAAGGAGGACCAATTTACATTTGGTCCTACACAAAATTGCACGCTTCCTCACTGCAATCTTA
>MIQA02003381.1:0-26456 GCA_001887855.2 Sclerospora graminicola | reverse complement strand
TTATATATATATTTAAGGTGCTTGAGTGCTAGAAGGTAAGTTTAAGAGTGAATATATTTATGGTTGGTTAAGAGCTACCTAGTATAATTAGACCTAGACTAATCATAGTAACATGTAGTATAAAACTGATCTAATGATTTTTTTATCATTAGATGACTTGTTAGAATCGATAATATCAGAATCTGTTCTCAAAGTGGATTATGACAACTTATAATCCAATATTCACATTTCAGGTATTAAGTCTGGAATTGAACTGTGATATTCCTACTCAAATATCACTTATGTAATGGCACCCCATTACATACTCCTTATGTATTTTGCTTTATAATAGATTGCTGGTTGGTCTTGCTATGTATGCAAGCAATCTAGCTAACATTATCTAAGCGAGAGCCACCGGCAATATGGGCTTTTCCATATTGAGAATAAAACTTTTAAACCTAACGTAAACTTTCAGTTTAGAGCGCTAAAATGCATCCCTAAGGAAAATGACCATTAATTTTGAATCGCAAAACTTATCGTAAATCTGAGCACATGTCCGAATAGCTACATTCATAGGCTATCAAAACCTCATTTTACCGATTTGTCGCGGTGATTGGCTGCTTTCAAGGACTGCTTCAATCTAATGGCCTCCGTTCAGTTTAGTGCGCTGTAATAACTTATTGGGTGGTGTCTTTTACATAATCTTTTCCCTACCACGCTCCAGATCTCAAATATGTTATGATAACATAATACAGTTGTAGAGGTATACAGTTTTGACACCCACCCTGTAAGGCCAAATCGAGTTGTCGCCAAAAACATACCGAGAAAATATAAAATCGTGATGGGAACGGCAAGTTGATAGATTTGTCATTTTGGCCTATCGTATTTAAAATTCCTGAGTCATTTATTGACTGGTAAATATGACCGGAGCGCACTAAACTGATCGGAGCGCACTAAACTGAAAGTTTACGTTACCTATAGTTGAAACAATTGCGTCCGGGCGATCAATTGTAGCAAAAAAATAGTGTTTGTGTTTCGAATATGGATCTATTGTAAAAAGGATGATGATAGGCTGCCAAGGAATATTAACTTCTGTAACGCGAAGTCAGTTTTTTGACCAGCACGCAAATAGTAATGCGCAGGCTTGTCGCAGCTCTAGAGGCTGCCTAAATCTATATTGGTTGAATACGTCACATTATACTCTTAGAATCCAACCAACTTGGTTGGCTTCGAACCCGGGACCTGCCCGTCCCGAAGTGAGCAGTATACCACTCGACCACGGTCGGGTCTGCTAAATCTATATTGGTACAATTTTACTGCCACATGATTAATGCATTCGCAAAGTTTTTTGACCTGTATCAATTTTTCTTACTTCCAAAAAGACCCCTGTCCCAGTTACCCTAGCCCTTTCACTCGATTAAGTACGTAGTTATTCGTTTAGGTACGAAATTTATGAAATTTACGTTTAAAGTACGTAATTTTGGCTGCAAATCACATATGAATTGATTATATATTTTTAAACCAATTTGTTTATTATACCGTCAAGGGCGCATGAATTTGCATACCGCTCCCTGAATAAATGTATGAAGCGGCCAAAATGATGCATCCATTCTAGCCGTCCAAATGTATCAATTAGGACTCTAGAGTAAAAACAGGACAGTCACCGACGCTCCGACTTTGCGCTGAAACTCAGGCAAATTCTCTTGGTCCACGTAAATATTAGGCAGTACTAACATAAGTAGCAGAAATGCTCTACAATAGATTGCATTGTCGTATCGTTCAGATATTTAAAAGTATCATTCCAAAAGATCAAAGGTTTACAGTATATGTGTGCAGCGATAGCGACAGAAAAACGTGTTACGTCAAATAATACGCCCATTGGCATAAGTCTCAACGGTAGAATTCTGGCACACCAGAAAAAATATAAAAGTAAGAGACTATCATACCTCGCCAGGGACTTTACTATGCAAAGTATCCGCCGTGACTACGATGAAGAGAGCATCATCATAAGTGACTTAGAGGGAACTAGTTTATGACTCTGCTCGAGCTACGGTAACGATGAGACTGGCAGTAGTTATGGTGCTGGTCTGATTGGCTTAAGTAACGTTTCAAAAATCCTTATAATGTCTGCGACATCTGCGATGCATTTATTTACGCCGTTCTTGAATGCATCATTTGGGCCGCTTCATACATTTATTCAGGGAGAGGTATGCAAATTCATGCGCCCTTGACGGTATTAAAAATCATAAACAACATGAACCTTACAAAGGAAAAGGTTTATTATAAAAAAAATAAAAGACGTCTTCAAAAGCATTGATATTAGCGGTATCGAGTTGCAGGAAGCCCCCGCCAAATATTGCATGACTTCATTCTTTACGGTACGTTGTACCTACAGGGTGTGTGCATCCCTAGAACTGTACTTGTAGTGGCTCCCTTTTTATTATTAAAGAAGAGATTTGTAAATGCAATTTACTAGTTAAAAATATACTGTATTCACTGCTACATGTAAAAAGGCCATTTTTATCGTGCACGTCATGATTCATGACTCATGAAGCACGTAACAAAAGATTCAAAGATTGGTTGAATACTTCACGTTATACTTTTGGAAAGTTTCAAAGAATGGTGGTAGTAATGATCAGCATTGTTCACGTGATGTCGCTTTGTATAGCAATCTTTGCGAGCAGGTGGATACGGTGCGAGATTCCTCATTGTAAGAATGTGTATACCGATGTCAGCAACACATAGGAAATGAGAAATAGCGACAATTATCATTGGAGAATCTTTGACGCGCAGTAGGCTGTCTGGCAGCACTTTTTGACGGAATCTGGCGCCAGATTGTGGTCGTTGATGTAAGTGGCTCAATATGAGTCCATTCTGGCGACCAGCCCCGCCATACCGGCGGGGATGGCAGAAAAACACTATCGCCGACGAAGGAGGACCAATGAAGTCGATTTCGGCCGTCAGGGAAGTTCATCAGCTGCCCAAATTCAATTTGGATTTTTTCATAGTGTACGGTACGATACTCCGCCAGACAATTTTGGCCCCAACCAGCTTGTACCACCCTCAATCGGTGGCACCAGCAGTTGTTCTTTCACTGAAAAATAAACCAGAGCGCGAACGATATCGGTGAGCACGCCGCGTCACCACCACTTGTACTCTACAATATTATGAAAGAGGTCGTCTCTCTGCCCCGTTCGCCCACAATGGGCGCTGGTACCGACGTCGCCAGTGACATGGAGATAATGGGTGTTGCCAACCGTGACATGTTCTCTTGGTTGCTGTTCAACTCAGAAAACATTACAGCCCCCGCTGGCTTAGACAGCCACGCCACCGTGGATCACGCGCATGCGTTAGCCACGTCCATGGTACTGGACGACCCGTTTCGTATGCTCGGCACTGGGGACGACACCAGTCTCACGCTATCGCTGCAGTCGGCCGTGTCAACGCCGGTCGTCCAGGCGGATGCACTTACTAAAGCATTACCGGCTATGACGCCCGCGACAACTACGGCACCAGCCACGATGTCCGCTCCCACCAAGCCTGTACAAACTAAAACTAAACGAGGCAAGAAACGCTCTGCTGCTGAGGCCGTAGAAGTAGCTAAGGATCTTCATGCCAAAAGTTCGACCAACACTGAGGGTCTATTGCGCCACTTAGAGAGTGCTAATAATGCTCTTGTGCAGAAGTGCCAAGCCGTTCAGAACGACACGCCAACTCCGGTTTCCAAATCACCTAAGGTTGAGAAGACACCGGCATCGAGTAGCGGTAGTGACAACAATAGTAGCGATATGACTAGTCTACAGCGCAAGCTCAAGCTCGAACGTAACCGCGAATCGGCACGCGAGTGCAGACGTCGAAAGAGGGAGCATATTTTGGGTGTTGAAGAGCGGTGCCGTCAGTTGGAACGTGAGAACATGGAGCTTCGTGGACAGCTTAAGGCTGGAAAAGAGGCCATTCGGCAAGAGGAGAAAGAGAAAAATCGCGTATGCGAAGAGCTCGAGAAAATGATTCAGCGCGGCGCCTCTGAGAAAGAACTTGCAGAAAAGATCGACAATTTTAAGGAGCAGTATTCAGACTATGGACATGGTCGCCGCTCGGCGCTGAATTACCACCTCCATCAGATTGAACGACTGCTCTTGCCCACGCAGGTAACGAAGATGTGCATTTGGGCTCTTCGCCAGGATGATAGCTTTTGGCAAGACGAAGAAGACGAGTCCAGCTTACCAGTCATCTTGGCCAAGGAACTGGGACTGAGTGAGGATCAGAAGAAGAAGATCCAACAGCAGCGTGGATCGATCTCGTTGATATGCGAAAATCTTAAAAGCGCACTAGAATTGCTGGCAGAACTCAAGACTGAAGTGACCAATAAAAACTCTACCCTTGACATGGAGATGGACAAACTACAGAATATACTTACACCAACCCAGCGCGCAAAGGTTTGTGAGAAATGCCTGCTTGCTAGATGTCGACGACTGGAAGTGCTAACTGTCCTTCATATGTCGTGTTGTAGTTTATCGTGTGGGTGACTAACAACCAAGCGTGCATGCATTTGTTAAACAAGTTGTGGCGGAGTGTGCTATGAGCTTATGGGGGGAGAATCGTCTTCGGTGCGTATTCGGTTGGCGTGAGTTGCCGTGAAGTGTTGATAAATGCATTTGTACGTGAAAGCAAGTCTATTAGGAACTCGATCCGCTCATTTGATGTAACGGCTCTCGAGCTCAATCATATTGAGAGGGTGGAGAAGCTAAAGGAATAGTATAGAGCTTGTTTCTCATCTTGTAGCTGGCGTGATTAGGATTCTTAAATAGAAGCCTAACGTGAAATACTACTGTGTAAAGTAAGGATTGCACTTTCGACTATTTTCAACAGTAAGACAATGTCGCCAACTTCTCGATATATTTCAGCATTTACTTTAGCTGCTCCAACAGTGAGCGGCGAGAACGCTTCATGTGAATATTCCAATCCTGACCATTCGGGTTCATCAGTCGATACTGCAGCTCCTCTTCCGAAATACCTTCAGCCATGTTAACAAGCGATCCAAGAACAGTACGAATGTAATTGGCACAGTCCTTGTCAGGTCGAGCGCATTTATAATTCCAAAGTCCTTTTTCAGCGTTAAAACCGAATTCCAGCACGGCCTGACGATTGGGCGTCCTTGAGACGAGTTTGAGCACCACAGGCTTGTCTTTTGGGTCTAATTGTACAATCGAGTCCAGCTCAATTGGTATGTTTCGGGGACCGCTACATGACAACTGAACCCCATCGCCTGTCTGATTAAGGGTGGCCAGAAAATCTATCGTGATGAGATCTGACCACTTCCACTTCAAATACTCTTGGTGTGTATTTGTCACGTATTTCGTGTTGGGGCAAAACACCACACCGTCCGTGTAATGCACGCGCTTGTCATCACTGTATATGCGACCAAGACTGTGGTCACGCTTTTGCACACGCTGGATCTGGCGAAAAACGTCCATAATATGGCGATGTGGCACCCATTTCTTACGCAGAATTAGCATGATAGCGTGGCGATTGATGTCAAGATTGCGGATGCCTGATGCGTAGGGGCCACTACGGTTGGAAATAACAGATATGAGAATCACGCAAACGTCTGCACAGGCACCGAAAATAAGTAAAACGTACTCTTCTGACAGAAAATCGTTCAAGATTCGAAGGCGCTCAACAAACGGCTTCTCAACATGCGAATCTTCAGCCGATGGCCCCGTTGCAATAATGTCAAACGCAATAAAAACATAGCGCTTATCTTTCTGGTGAAACTACACATCAGAAACATCTAGGTAAATATCGTGTTGGGAATAAATGACAGTCGTCTGTAGTTGGGCGTTCAATTGTCTTGTGTAACTTACCACGAGCTCTCCGTCGAGCACTGTGCCTTCGGGTAATACTAGCTTCAGCAAATCCAAACCGGATGCGGCGAAAGGTGAATTTGAGCGATCTACTAGCACTGTAGTGCCGCCAGCCACAACTAGGAAATAGCGAACGCCATCGGTCTTTTCAGACACGAAGTACTCGCGACTTTGCACAAGTGGGATATGCCAACGCGCAAAGCCCACGGGCATCGTACCACTAAACTTGCCTCGAACACCCAGCCGCCCTTGGTAAGCGTTTTGCACTTCTGTCGCACCCGAGAAGTCCCAATGGCGCTTAAACGCTTGGCCCGAATTTGGCATAAAATATTTAACCATCTTCCATAGCAATGACGATGTTTCAACAGCACTCTTCCAGCTAAGTCCATTTTCATCGGGTTGACTAAGCCATCCGTTCACTGTCGGCTCGTTTAGCTCCACCTCAACCTCGTATATTTTTTTGTTGGTGCTTTCTTCTAGCACTTTGGTAAGGTCTACACGTAGGTCACGCCCGACTGCCGATATACGGTCCTTATGGCGGACATTCTCTGCGGCAGGCATCTCGGACATGTCTCCCTCCATCTCACGCGTAGGAAACTCGCATGAGATAGATACTCGACAGTCGTACTGACAATGTGGCATAAAAATGTCAATCGATCCAAGACGCTCCTTTACTTGGACCATAGGCTTGCCTCTCATATTGGTCTGTGGGTCTACATCCTGTACTATGCGTTTAGACTGCGCCATGTTGTGCACTACTTGCTTCTCCTTATGCTCTGCGTACGCCTCTCCTCGCACCATGCCTTCCACGCCTCGCATGAATCCCTTGAAGTCTATCTCAGTTACACCAGGTGCAAATTTGGCACCGACAGCTTTCATCTGTGTATCTGAGAGTACGACGGCTGCGTCCACTCCCTCTTGGGAAGGGCGACAGCGCGCCTCCTGTAGGCACGACGTGATGCGGCCAAGCCGCAGCTCTACCTCTATGTTGGCACCAAATCCTTTTTCATCAATTAGGGCACGCATTTCTTGCAGGAACTGAGCAATAGCGGCATCCGGCGCCACTGAGTTTTCGTCCACTGCGATGGTCTGACCGCGACCTGCCGTGAGCTGAGCCACCTGCGCCTCTGCTTTCATCGCTGTGAGCGTCGATTCATTCGTACGCGATAGGGAGCTTAGCATACTATCGAGTACGCCACCAGACGATATCTTAGAGTGCGCGCGCTTGGACATGGCCGGCGTGCGAAGAGAGATAGATAGATAGCTAACGTGCGGGGACAACGTTCCGTATGTGGTTGATGGTAAACATTTATTATGTTAACCACACCATCGTTTTTGCTTAGGAATCAGACACTGACAATTTTGCCCAGTTTTTGTAACATATGATTCGAGATGCGAAGCTATATAAATTACCGTAATATATACTGGTACCGCACATTGAGCTGTTTTTCAGTGTTGCGTTGCAGATTTAACATTGTGACCTACAAGAACAATTTAGCGTGAATGCCGCTTATGCACAATAAATAAAGTCCCGCGTCGCGTGCTGTTTGTGCCTCGGTGCAAAGTTCGTTGTTGTATTAACGAGGGGACAACAACTGTTTCGATTAGAATGTGACGCGAATGTGCTGAGAGTAATCGATATACAAATTTTAGATGAATCTAAAGGTTGCCCGTATGAGACGAATTCGTCGTGTTGTCAGATTGCGAAGCACGTTGTTTGGCCGCAGAGTGAAATCGGTGCGGTCCACATTTGCCGCGTGTAAAGGAAAGGCTCGATACTTACGTACGTACACTCGCGACGGAGACTTGCTCTCTGTATTGAGCCACTTTCACCTAGCTCTTCGTATTTTATTTTTTTCTCTTTGTGCTGTTGTTTCTAAGGCCGCTCATTCGTGTATTCGTCCATCGACACAGGTTTCCTGGACCGATATATTCCTTCCCCTCTCATTTCTCTTCCAGTACTACTTCTAAGAAAATATGGGTAACAAAGGATCCAAGGGCTCCAAGAGCCTCCGTCCTCCCATTAAGAGCGACTCGCGTGGTTTTAAGTTCGGCAACAACGCTAACGGTGGCCGCGACGCCGGCAAGAGTGCGCCTGCCGCTCCCTCGTGCAATTCAAGTGGTCCCCCGCCGGCCCCTAGCCAGACCCAGTCCCAGCAGCAGCCTCAGCAGCAGACTGAGGAAGAATGTACGTAACTGCTATTTTAAAAGATACCGACAATTGTCTTACTTCCTGTTTGTTATGCGAATGCAGCCGACATAGAAGACGACGATTCTGGTCCGATTGAGCAGGTGACCATTGAAGACATGGACGGCCCTGTGCGACCACAGACTAAAGTGAACGTAGAAGACTTTGATCTGCTGAAGGTGTTGGGTAAAGGCAGCTTTGGTAAGGTCATGATGGTGCGCAAGAAGGACACCAAGATGATTTACGCTATGAAGACGTTGCGTAAAGCTGCGCTTATTAAGCGCAATCAATTGCTGCACACTAAAACGGAGCGCAGCATCCTTCAAAGTATCAAACACCCGTATCTCACCAGTCTTACGTACGCCTTTCAGACTCCCGACAAACTTTATCTTGTGATGGACTACTGCGGTGGTGGTGAGCTCTTCTTCTGGCTGAAGAAGGACCGCCGTTTTTCCCAGCAAAAGGCGCGTCTTTTCGCTGCTGAGATCATTCTTGCTCTTCAAGAGCTTCATAAGCACGACATTATTTACCGTGACTTAAAGCCTGAGAATATCTTGCTGGACTTGGAGGGTCACATTCGTCTAACAGATTTCGGTCTATCAAAGGAAGCAGTCACTGGTGCCGGCGCTACAGGCGGCACCAAGACGTTCTGTGGAACGCCCGAGTACCTGGCCCCAGAGATTCTTGAGAACAAGGGCCACGGCAAGGCTGTCGACTGGTGGAGTCTAGGTACGCTGATCTACGAAATGCTCACCGGCCTACCGCCCTTTTACGACCAGAACATGCAGCGTATGTATGATAAGATCCTCAATGCACCGCTGCGCTTCCCGTCTTTCATGTCCGCGGAGGCGAAAGACTTGCTCACTGGTCTGCTGACGCGAAAAGTGTCGGACCGTCTTGGAAGCGGTCCCACTGACGCCGAGGAGATCAAGTGCCATGCATTCTTTAAAGGCATTGACTGGGAAGCCGTGTTGCGCAAAGAGGTGCAGCCGGAATTCAAGCCGCCCAACCGGCTGGGCTCTATGGACACGAGTAACTTTGACGTTGAGTTTACTGCCGAAAAGCCAGTGGATTCCGTCGTGACGACAACAATGAGCGAGACCCAACGCAATAAGGCTCAGTTCCCTGGTTTTACGTACAATGCGGATACTATCGACGAAGACCACAAGGGCAACTAGGTATTTTCTTCTGGCAGAACTCGCGAGCTCCTTTGCCACTCCGGCACTTAGATGAAGGATGATCGGGAGCTGATGCAAGCAAACATGAATATTGCGGGGATGCGTCATTTCATCAGAAGGCACTGCCTACAGAATGAGCGACGAAACTTGTTTCTTTTTCATAGTGTGTGACCTCGCTTCTCAACCTCTTCCTTTCGTTGACCTCGTGTACATGCAAAATGACGAAAGTAGTTAAGAACCTACGAAAATCAAGGAAGAACTGTAGTGATCTAAGCAGTGGGTCGTTCGTTAAATGATTCCTTTAACTTCGTTTGAAGATATAACTTGTGCGCAATTGAAACTAACTTTCAAATTGCAGACGACACTGAAGAATTCATTACGTTCTGCGGTTTTTCTTTTTGCCACCCGAATTAATATGAACACCAGAGAAACCACCCGGCAAGTCGGAGTCCTCGTATGGATTTTTATCCCGACCTTTTCGTCCTTTACGACCATGCTTTTTCAGCCTCTTGCTCACCACATGTTTGTCTTGGACGGTGGTGTCAAAATCCAAACTTGCTTCCTCCGCATCTTGCTCTGGCGACGGACTAGCCTCCTCGCCAGCACCGTCTTTGGTGTTATCTGAGGCGGCTGCCTCCACAAGGTTGGAATACTTGGTTTTCGCCAGCTCGTGGATATCAAATATTGTAGGGTCCGAGATATTTGGCGGAGGGTGGCAATACAGCAGCCGACCATTTACGTAGTGGCGCAAAATGTCGCGAGCTGCTCGCGATGTATCAGGGCCTCCTTTGCCAGTCGTCATGTAGCCACGATTGCGAGCATATGACTGTAGCAGACATATAATTATGTCGTATCATTAGCATTAGAATCGCGAGTGAATAATTATATGTGTTTAGCAACGAGAGTGAAGTTAAGCGTACCTCTAAAAGTGCGTAAATATCAACGGGGTCTGTTGCCTTTGCTGTCTTGGACACAGAAATTTTGATTCCGTACGTTTGCTCCAGAACTCGCTTAGGTATTCGCTGACACAAGAGTTGGCAAGGCGCTGTAGGTTTGCAACAGAACGAGGTATCAAAACATGAACAGAATTGGCTCGACAAGCAAGAAGCAATAAATTGACGCACCGATATGGTCACGAAGTTGCGAGAGAGGTAGCACACCGCAACAGTACATCTCGGCCTTTGAATTCACAAAGCTTGGGAATACAAGACCCGGGCAATCGCAAAGCATAATTTTGTCGGATAGAATCATAGTCTACAACAAATACGCGTGCCAGATATGCGTCAGCTCGTCAACAAACTAAATGAATACCATTCATACCCGTCCATACTTGAAAGTGTTTAGTCTTGCCAGGAGTAGCACCAACAGCAACCCGCTGTGTCTTGTGGGAATAAGTGGACGCTCCCAGCAGTGCATTAATCACTGAACTTTTACCAACATTAGGAAAGCCCACCATACCGAACTTAATCAATCCCTTGTCCTTCGCTCTCACACCCACCTCGGCTAACATCTCTGTAGCGATCTTTGTCATATACTCCAAAAGCTCAATGCGCGACAGCACAGGATACGGACTGTCCCCTTCGTTTGTACTAGAGCTGATCTCTGCTACCCCTGACGTCTCTGTAAGATTAGCTTCATCGTATTGTTCGTGGCTCTCAGTAATTCTCCGCATCTGGTGTAGCCTTTTTGCTGCATCATCAATCTCGTCCTGAGCATTCTTTGCCGAGAAGAACACAAACTGGACGTTCTCAGCCTTGAAATAATCTCCCCAACTCGTCCTGTTGATGATAATTACGTCGTCAACTTTAGGCATACACCTGTAAAATGAATGACAACTCACCGTTGACGCTCGTCCAAGAAATCTGACTTGTTCACAATCAAAAGTGTGCGTCGAAGCGTTTCGCTCTCTTTTGCATACGAATCTAAGTCTGTTGATCTAGAAAAAAATATCCAAGACGTCAGCAACGTGGCAAGCGCGTATGCAGTGTTTGAATTGGAAGGGCTCAAACCTGTAAAATAAAGGGTTGCGAGCGTCAACAATTTGCACCATGACATCACTGCGCTCGCGAACATGCCACAATTGCCGCCAAACCTCTAGGTTTTTTTCAAACGGGGTTATCTCCAGGTGGTCCGACGAAGCCTCTAACCTGCTCGATATATCGAAGCAATTAGTGGTCTATCGATCCTTTCAACATTCCAAGCATATCTCACAGGGCAATATAACGACGCCACTCTAGAAAGCTTTCCTTTTCCAGTTGATTTAGCTCCTCGGCTGTCGTTGAGGCATCCCACTTGGGGCGACGCGGGACCTTTATTTCAGCGAAAGTCATCTCTGGTACCACATTTTTCTCTTTCCTACAATGCATCACAGTTATTTAGGATTTAGATCACACAGCGTCATTTTTAACGCGCTCGGACGTACGTGATTAGCTGCGGACCCGCGTTCGCGTCGTCCATAAGTACAATACTCTCCCTCACGGCCGTAAACTCACGGTTGGCCAGCACGGCACTAGCCAGAAAATCATCCTGTAATCAATAAAATATGTTCAAAGTTAAATATTTGTCTGTGATCCCTTGGTATTGCTGCTGTGGTGCTGTAGCAAGTGGACACGCACCAAGGATGAACCTTCCAAATACGAGGCGAGCGCTACGGACGCGTCTCCACCGTCTCGCTCGGACACGTGCTTCCCAGCACTGGAAGCTACATCTTTAGTGTTTATCGGTGATGTCTTTTTCTGCGTCCGTAATAGAGCATTGCCAAGTCCACCTTTCTTCACCTTGGCTCCTGTGCGACCCATAGTTGTTTGTTGTTTGGTGAATGGAGCACGACGTTATTTTGTGGACCACTAAATGTTGTTGTGTTGTTTAATCGCAGTCTATTTAGTACTAAACTATTAGCTACAATAAAATTCACCTAAAGCAAAATCTAGTCCTTGCGTTGGTCCTGATGAAAGCTCTTCCTGCGTGTCAGGAAACTTTTCTTTTGATCATCACTTGACCTGTCAAGTACATCTTCTTGTAAACATTCCAGTCCTATCTGGAGTCGTATGCCTCGCACTCTTGTCGCTACTCGCTGCGTTCGTAGTAGGCCTACTGCCAGTAAACTGTTTCGTGATTTTTGCTCCATATCATCTCTAACTGTTCCCTGCACTGCGTCTGACGCCTTTATGCACCACTTCATTTCGAAAATCCATAACCACGTAATCCCCAGCGAACAAATTCCTCTCCATACTCGCTCCAAAGCCTCTTTGCACTCTCCTGCTTGCTTGCCACACCTCTCTTTCAGACGACTTGTAAGTGATGCCGACAACCCTGGTGCTCGTCTCCTCGCGATGCTCCTCCTGTATGGTTCCAATTCTTCTGCGTCCATGCGACGTCCATTCCAGCAAGTAATTAGTCGGGCCCAAAGTTGCTTGGCCCGACTGCACCCCCACACTATATGTGTGACCCCTTTCCCGGGTGTTTGACACTGGTCATCCAGTACACACCCTCCTTGCGAATTTTTATATCCATCATAATATACATTAAGTTGGAACGTCGCTGTCCTGTATATACTCCACAATTGGTAATCCGAAAGCATATTTTCATGACGCCACAGCTCGTTTGGTGATTGCTCCTGTACGTTAACGTTCCAGCCGGACTCATCTCTTCGTTGACTCCATCTGTCCCGTATCTGCGTCCCCGCTGTAGTCAATGCTTGGTAGTAGACTCTGCGGAAGGTCCTTCGTATCCACCTTTTGACCGACTGAAATTTTACCCCCTCCTGCACTGTCCAGGGGTAATTATGCAGATCTGGATGTGCCACAAAAACTAGTCCCTTCGTACGTTGACATAACCCCGTCGCCGGTTCTAAGCTGCTCCTGGTCAGTCCTCCATGTGTTGATTTAGTCTCATCCCAATAAATCCCGTCTTCTCGCTGTCTGAAGCACCACTGTTGACCTGTCTGCTGACTCGTTCCCGTAATACAGCGTTGTATGCCTGTACTCCACGTAACTGCTTCCCAATGATCCTGTGTGTAGAGTAGTTGAAGCTTGCCCGCCGCGCCTACCTCTTCTCCGATCTCCACTCTTGGCGAACACAGGATAATGCATAGGAGCCACCTTCCGAGTTTTCTTCTACAGTGACTCGTTTCTCCACTTCCTTGTACCGTCCATCGAAAAGTAGAGTGCGCCACTTTCTTGATGTGCAAATCACGTATTGTTACTCTTGGTATGCGCGCATATTTACCCTCCGATAGAACCTCTGCATTTGCGTCTGTTATCCACGGGTTATCATACCATACGAACGTTCCCCAAAAGGCTCTGAGCGCTTGTAACCCCATCCCATGCCAATCGATCGACTCAACCTCTGCATATACCTGGATTTGATCTCCCGGCCTCAGTGTTTTCGTGGATGTGGATAGCTGTGTGCTACATTTCGACTGTAAGTTAGCAAGGTTGCTTGAGACGTACCTCTGTAACTGTAGTATATCATCTGGCGATGGCCCTAAGAACCGAGATAAGTGATGCTGCACGGTAGACATCTTCTTTCCCCTCCCCCGCCTAGTTCGCCTACTGTTAGCCCTACACGGAGAAATCCATACATTAGTACTGCCCGGTCTAATCAATTTACACCAGTTTCTCCATGCTTGCGTATATCGGTCCGTTGGTTCTAGCAACCACATTGTCGCTTCCTTAACTGCCATGGTATGAATTGCCACTGGAATCGAGATAAGTCCTAAACCTCCCGCCTTCCGTGGGATAAACAAGAGATGTGGTGAAATTTTGTGTCGGCTCCGTTCATTCGACAACTGGTTCCTCCAGATGAACCTCTTCTGCAAGTGAATCAGCTCTTTGTACGTCTGCTCATCCGGTTCAAATGCCTTGGCCGTAAACAAAATCGCTGGTATGGCTATCGCGTTGAAGAGCATCACTCGTTCCATCACCGACGTCCCACACTTCGTCGCTGTCAGTAGCCGTCGTTTCAGTGCTCGGATCCGCTCCGCCCAGTTTGCTGCTGTTAGATTGTGCTTACCCACTTGGTAGCCCAGGTACCTTACTGTATCTTCCTCCTTTACCAACGGAATCCGCAAGTGAGTAACCGTTGGGATACTTTTCCAAAGGTGAGAATATGACTTTTCGCAGGTTGCATTTTCAAACCCGATAATTTTCCAAACTTGTCCAGAATTGTCATTGCAGTGTCAAGTTGCTCCGCTTTTGAGAAAAAAATGGTGGAATCATCCACGAAAGCCGTGAAGGTGTGAGTCCGTCTAGACGCATCCCCTTGTATCGTAAAACCTTGAATCTCCGGGTGTTGCTCCATTGCCATGCCTAAAGGCTCCACCGCCAAGATGAACAATAATGGTGCCAGCGGGCACCCTTGTCTGATTCCAGATGTCACCGACATTGGGTTGGACAATTGTCCATTTACCAAAAACCGTGCTGTTGTCCCGTTATGCAAAGCCTGTATCAACGAAATAAATCTCCCAGAAACCCCAAAACTCGCTAACGTTTCCATCAAATAGTGTCGATCCACTGTATCATACGCTTTCGCAAAATCCACTAGTAAAATTCCACCACAGTCTTCGTTTGTTCGCTGTCCATTGTGCGGTGGAGCCGATTTCCAAATCCATGACCGAAGTCTTGGGCGGAATCCGGATACCCACTGGCCCGGACGACCAACTATCGGAGGGGGTACTCCGTCGATCCTGATCAGCATCGGAATCAGATGAATCACCATTGTGGTGACTGATCTGATCCTCCCGGTCATCTGGCCGGTCTTCATGCTCGTCAGGATCTATGTTTAACTTCATCTCACCTTGTGTACCCGTCGATCGGGGCTGATTACACTCACTTAGGTGGACTCGGTGACGAAAAGGATGATCTTGATCAGGTCGGAGGGTTTGACCTTCTCGAGACGGGGGGTGTCCTCGGGTGGAAATCTTCACCGGAGAACGGGTTGGGGTCGACACTTATTCAGTATCTAGGCACTGATCAGGAAAGTTCGTCTGATCAGGCCAGCCAATGAGAGAGAGATATAACGAAACCAAGAAAATGCGATCAATCCACGATCTTCCACAGTAATCCACAAACGTTATCTCCACAAAACCTTTACCAATATTATTAACGTGTTCCAAACACGTGCGCGTTGCGGGTGAGGTTAGATCACCTAAGACAAACCCGTCGGGGGTCTTCCGGTAAGCCAAAATGCGCCTTAGCGCGTCTTAACCGGGAAATAGATGAGCAAGAGGGGACTAATCAACCCTGTGCTCCCAATGACCGCACACGTGGCGGAGCGACTCTTTGCTTTAGGGGGAAAATCTAAACCTGTTATTATATATGCAAATGTCCTATACCTGTGTACCATACCTCAACTCATGCCTGACCTTTACTTCGAACCTATTTACTTCGTCGCACGGTTGCGTAACACTCTCTTGCCCATCCTGGCTGCACCTTCAAGCTGACCTGTACCGATTCTGCCCCGATCATGACCCGACTCTTCAGAAGATCTTCAACCCATCCTGATCTTCAACAAACGACCTTGAAACCACTTGAGACCTGCTCTTCAGCACTTGTTCACTTCATATATAGTCCGACCACATCGAGAACTCACTTGCCCTTGCTTATCAACGCTGATCAGAGGCTGATCGGCCCTGATCACGATCGCCATAGTGATCGACCAAGTGATCAGGTGGTGATCAGGCTGATCAGCCCTTGATCATCTCGGGAACGCCCTGGGTCATCATCGTCACGACTCAATTCATCTTCCAAACCATACTTCCGATCTTAATACACCGTCAGGACAACCATACCACACTGATCTCGGCTGATCAGGCCTTGCCACATCATCTTCGGACCAACCAAAGGTTCACATCACTCATACAACCTGTTAATCCACCTGCCCGATCTTCATTCATCGTTTGATCTTCCTTCTCCGGGCATGACAAGCCGATCAGGCTGTAACTTTGTATCATAGCCAGCTTCCACCAATATACCATTCGGAGATCGGCTGGTCACCTGTCCTTGGTATGCCATGTCAACAATCACTATTTCTTATTATATCCACGAGAACTCCACTTAGTGACTGTGACAACCATCGTGATCGTGATCTCCATCATTCTGCCAGTGCCTGGGACTGGGCTTAACGACCATATTTGGCTGATTCTTCCACGTCGTAAATATCCGTTGGCCACCACCTTTTCTTCTTAATCGTGATCAACCTTTTCCCACCCATCAACCGTCATATGTTGATGGGTGTTCTATCGTCACCAATCAACGGCCATGTGTGGTCCACTTCAGTCCCAATATTTTCCGATCGCTTCACCACAGCCGCCCCTGAGACTAACTGTAGCCGCACAACGACTGCAGTTCGACTCACTCACTTTTGAACTTCCTCTCTGGTGATCACCATGGCCGACGCAAGCCGATCTCCTCTTCCTTCTTCGTCTTCTTCGGCTGCCCGCCCGATCGCTTCTTCGCCCTCCGTCTCCAGCTCGGCTACCCCTGCGATCGCCCCGATCACGACCTCTACGCCGATCACGACCAGCCTCATCCGACCGACGACTGCTCTCGCTTCATATCGACCGTCTTGGAGTCTTCCTGCTCGACCCTCGTCAGATCGCCTTCTCCATTCCTTGGAGCAGCTCACTCGGTTGATAGATGGATCGGGCCCATTCACGTTGGGGCCCGTGGAGGCTTGTCGGCTGTGATCGGAACTCCGAAGTGCAATTCCCGAGTTGGTTTCTCTGTACGATACCAACCGGGCACTTACGGCTGAGTTATCCGATCGTCGGATCGCGGCTGATACCTCTGCACGTGATTCCGCTGATCTGGCTACCCAACTGTCGGTTCTCCGGCTAGATCATGATCGGCTTGGCAAAGATCATGACCGGCTTGACCAAGAATTGCGGGACCTGACTGATCGCTTTCAGGGTGTGACGATGGAGCGTGATCAGTTGTCAGCTGATCTCGCTGCTCTTCGACTTTCCAAGCCTTCGGACACCGTCGCCACCTTACAGTCGCTGATCGACACGATGGCTATCACCATCCGTAATCAGGGTACGTCCATCTCATTCACTCCTTTTATAATCCGTATTTGACTCTCCATGTTAACTTCCAGATGAACGTATCGAATCCATGAAGAGTTCGATGGTCGAGATGGTAGATCATCTGCAGCGCATCGATGATCACCGTCTCGACCGTGATCAGCTTCTGCACGACAGGATCCGTACTGCCGAGGATGTAGAGCGTCGGGAGATTGAGGCTCGTTATTCGGATGAGCAGGTCCAGCTCTTGACCAAACAGCTGGCTGATTCTCGTATTGGTCGCGCTGATGTACAGAAGAGGCTGGATGAGAGTCGGAAAGTGGCTGAAAATTGCCGGCATGAGCTTAATCTCGCTCGGGTCAAACTTGAGACCCTAGAGCTTGATGATCGTGCCTGGCTTCAGCATAACGCTGACCTGAAGAGTCTCGCGGTACAAACCATGGACAGGTGGACCAAAACAGACACCGGTTCAGGATCAGTCCGGACGGCCTTGCAACGACTTCCCGGCCTGATCAGCTCGTTCGCTCCATCTGGCACACCGCCGCAATCTCCTGCGTTTGCCCCGCCTTCGCCCGCGTCCTCCGTCGCTTCCTTGCCTGTTCGTAGTGCTGATCAGCCCGTGATCAGCACTTCACAAGCTCCCGCGTCATCTCAATCTCGTCCACCGGCGACTCCACGACCAGCGCCTTCGGCCTCGAGTTCTGGGAAGCGTAAGCAGACCAGCTCGTCGAAGCAAAGGATGAGTCTCGCCAAGCGATCACGTCTTACGGTTGAATCGGATGACGAATCAACCGATCTGGACGAGAGGATGTTGCCTGTTCTGGCCCGATCGCGCAGCACTGATCGCCGTACGCCAGCACCGAGTTA
This sequence comes from Sclerospora graminicola, assembly GCA_001887855.2. Lineage (NCBI taxonomy): Eukaryota > Oomycota > Peronosporomycetes > Peronosporales > Peronosporaceae > Sclerospora > Sclerospora graminicola. Next base: position 8,357 of record MIQA02003381.1, on the reverse strand, counting down.
TTCCGGGGTGAATTCGCTGGCTCAGGCCGTCACTTTACTGGAGTCTGATGACGACGATGACGATGATTTCGAGGAGGAACCACCGGCTCAAACTGATTCTGACATTCCTCCGACGACCACTGGGGCAGTGATCGCCCCGCCACCTAATTTTACGGGCGTCTTCATTCCTGCAGATCGATCGTCGATCAAAGAAAACGATTACAGCTACGATCCGAACCGACCGTTCATGGATCTGTATGTCGTTATGCAGGGGAGGCCGACTCCCGCTCACATGGCCACACGGAAACCTTGGAGTGATGATCAGGTCTGGGATCTGACGCCTCGGGTTCTCGAAGTGCGGAAGAAAAGCGTCCCTCGCTTGTGGTCCCGCCCGCCAGGCTGGATCTTCCCGATCAGATCGCCGGCACCCAAGGACAAGCAGTGGCAACCAAGGTTGCTGACCAGAAATGCTATCGAACTCATGATCAATTCGGCACCCTGGGATGCCCTCCTGACACCCATGCCCGGGCTGGCGTTCCCTGATCGCCCTTGGTTTGTCGAGCTACAGGGGCGCTTGGCTTTATATCACCAAGAGCACGTGCAAGCGATATGGGAGGCGACTCACCATTTCCCGATCACGACGGCGATGCGCAAGGACGCGTGGATCGAGCACTACCATCATGCTCGCAAGCGTCGTCGCACCAAAGCCGGGGCTGCTTGGGCCACGATCTGCGATTATGTTGTCGACGGAATTCGGCACGGCGAGTGTGATCTGGACGTTTTCCTGTTCCCTGGCGTCCTGCATTTAACTGTTCGTCGAGCGGGATCGCGAGGACTCAAGGCTGACGGCGGGGATTGGTATCCCGGTTATGGGCACATAACTCCGGTCGCCACACTGCGTGATTGCTTGCTCTGGACCGATCAGCATGAACCTTGGCGAAACCAGTTCCGATCAAGTCCCATGGATCATCCAGGATACAAGATTGCTCGCCTGCGCACTAAATATGGTCCATGATCGTCGTGATAACCAACTTTTATTTCGTTCTCCATAATCACTTAATATATCACGACATTCCTTGATGATCTTCTCGTTCCACTTTCGTAAATCTTGTTCATGTCTCATTATCACTTCCATCTTGTAGGTCGATCGTTCTCATGTGTACAGGTATAATTCTTGAGTAATATATATATGTATATGCATTCGTTTCTTCCAAACCAGTCCAACCGCCCTGATCTCCACTTGCCCGATCATCATATTTGCTGATCAGCCACAATGTGTCAACCCAGGCTATTGAGATTCCTGGTTACCCTCTTCGTGGGTTTGCATCACCTCAAAACGATTCCTTCTCACCCGATCACGTTCGAATTCCCTCAGTAACGCTCCACAGTTCAGATCACGCTCATCTATCCACTCGGGATCGTCGTAACCTTTCCAACGAACCAAATATTCACGGTGGGTCCGGCCAAAACGGGTCTTCTTGCCTGATCGGGTATCCAAAACCTTCTCCACCTCGAATTCGTTCGGGTCCAGCGCTCTTTCCCAACTATCTTCGGGTAAGAGAGCCTCGTCAAAATCAAACCTTGGCTGATCATCTCCTGACAGCCTAGTCTTAGGCCGATCAGGGTATTCTCGGACCAGTTTCAACTTTGACAAGTGAACAATCGGGAAAATTCCATAATCAGTACCCGCGGTAATCAGTCGAGCGGCATGATCACCAATTAGTTCGGCTACACGGAACGGTCCATGCCATAAATGTGCCAATTTCTTGGCATATCCTTCTTTCACACGATCCAAGTAAAGCCAAACTCTTGATCCTGGCTCGATATTATGCGAATCGGCCTGATCATTGTTCCGATCAGCTCTTTCTTGGATGGCCCTTCGTAATCGTTCGTTAACTTGTTCCCGCGCATGTTGGTAGTGACGTTGGAGTCCCATGCGCCATCGACGAGCTTCGCGATCTCGACCTCGTGTGCAACCAACAGGGATCACTGACTCGATGGTAGATCGGGGGTCCCAACCATATGCCAGATAGAATGGGGTATCTCCCCTGATCCGATCAAACGAGGAATTCAAAGCAAACACCAGTCTCTCCGCATATTCATCCCAATCTTGTTGCGCGGAGTCTGCGACATACATCTTAATAGCCCTGGTCAACGTTTGTACCATCCGCTCGGCTTTACCATTCGCCTGTGGACGGTACGCCATGGTCGCGCTCTGTTTCTGGCCAAGCATCTGATTAAAAGATCGGAACACTTCGGCCATAAAACCTGGTTCACGATCATGCCTGATCACTTCACTGGCTCCAAACCGTCGGAACACACATTCTTCGTAACTGCAAGCGACTTGTTGAGCCGTTCGAGTAGATCCCGCTTTCGCGATCACCAATCCCGTGAACAGATCAGTCCAGATCAGCAACTCGGTATTGCCCTTGAACGATTTTGGGAGGGACGGTATGTGATCCATCGCGATCACTTGGAAAGGGTAGGTCGCCTGGATATTTCCAGGTGATCTTCCCCGGATATTTGGCATACCTTTTCCAGTTTCGCAATCCGTACATGTTCCAACAAACTTTTGTATACTTCGATATAATCCTCTCCAATGGAAATGTTTACGGATCCTGTGGTACGTTCGTCCTACGCCCTGGTGGCCACCCTCCAAACTGACATGATAATGGTGTAAGATATCAGCTTGTAAAGTCTCCGGGATCACGAGTCTGGCCGATCGGTCCAAATCCGCATCGGCCTGATCAGCTGATACATAATAAAACAATAGATCATTTTCGTCGATCTCGTAGTTAGACGCGATCTTGGCACAATCTTTTGCCTCACTCTGGCTCAGCTTCTCCAGATCACCCTTTAGAAACGCCTTCAAGTCACCGATCCATTTTTCCTCGTCTTGAGCCTTGAGAATTCTTTCGATCCGCATCTCTTGTACTATTTCCTCCGTCAGGCTTCCGCGAGAGGGTGATCTGTTGGGTGGTGATCTGGTTCGTGATCTCGTCGTGATCAAGATCTGGGCTGCTTCCTTTTCATTTTCTACACGGATCAGCTCCGGCAGCCTATTGATCTCCACCAGTTCTTCCAACAGCGCTTGATCAGTGATTATCGATCCGACCTGATCACGCATAGCCATAGTTGCTAAGTGATCTGCACTCCGATTCCAATCACGTTTCACATGCAAAAGATCGTGTCTTGGCCACCCACGTAAAGCTTTCATAACGCGATCATTCAGCAGTTTCAGACGAGGCGCTTTACAGTCGATCTCTCCAGTGATCTGCCGAATCACCAAGTTTGAATCTCCGCATATAATTACTCTTCCAATCTTTTGCTCTTGCAAAAGATCCAAACCTAGCAGCAGACCACGATATTCAGCCTCATTGACCGTGATACCTGGAGTATAATCTGAACCGGCCGATATAACAGTCCATTCTGGCAGTTTCCATAGCAACGCGCTATACGCCCCTACACCTTTCTTCACACTCGCTGATCCGTCGAAACTCACAACGATCAGATCTTCTTCTGAGCCGACGATCGGTGGGGGTATAGTGATCGATTCACGTGGTTGCTTCCGAGGAGCGACCTCGATCAGGGCTTCATCGACTTCTGATCGGGGCGTGATGCTGGCCGCCAGCGTCCCAAGAATTTCTTCTTCGCCCTTGGTGCACTTAATGATCTCCAAAGTCCACTGAGATAACACCGCTGCCCATCGCCCCAGTCTTCCGTCTAAACCATTCGCGGATAGTAACCACGCCAGACTAGATCGTTTGGATAATACCTTGATTGATCTAGTTACCAGCATAGAATAGCAAACATCCAACACACGTAATAACGCTAGCACTTCCTTATCCACAATGCCATAGTTAACTTCATTCGGTTTCAATGTTCGGCTTGTGAACGTCACCGGGCAATAAACTCCATCGTGATCTTGGACCAATGCGGCCGATATTGCCCATTTACTAGCATATAAGATCACCACGGGAATCTTCTCCGGATCGAAGTGTTTCAGTATCGGCGTCGAGATCATCTTCGCCTTTAACATACTGAAGGCTACCATAGCGCGATTCATGTGATCTTCTGACCCTGGCACAGTTCGATCAGTTGGTGATCCAATCTCGAGATCTTTTTCAGTAGCTTCAACCTCGTGATCAGTCCCAATTGGTGATCCTCCCATCCGATCACGTTCTCTCAGGCCATGATAATCAACTTCCTTCAATTCATAAAGTATAGCGGCGTAGATCGAGAAGTCCTCGATAAATCTGCTATAATAATTCAATGATCCGAGGAAGGATTGCATGGCCTTCAACGATCGGGGAAAAGGTAAGTTGCTGAGAGCGGCTAGATCTTTCGGATTTGCTTCCAACCCTTGGATCGATACGTTATGGCCGAGGTAAGCGACCTTGGGCTGACCCCAGAAACTCTTGACCACACTGATCGACAAATTCCAACGCTCGCAGGTATCTAAGAGTCGTTCGACCTTATCGCATAGCATATCCCAGGATGTTGCCGTGACCAAGATATCATCTATATATGATCGCCTTCCCAATACTGATCGGCCCTGATCTTGGTCTGGCTCACCTTCCGTAAACACATCATGTAGATCAGTGGCTTTCCGATCAGCACTGATCTGGAAATACCCATAGAGAGCATTGTCGATCAGCCTCTGGTAGATCTGTGGGGCATTCTTTAATCCAAACGGCATCCGATTCCATTCAAAAAGCCCAAAAGGTGTAACGAAAGCCGAGATCTCTCGAGCGCGATCAGTCATCGAAACCACCCAGAAACCACTAGCCATATCCAACGAACAAAACCATAAAACTTTATCCAGATCTTCTAATAAGTCATTGATCAGGGGCATCGGGTAGACCATCAACTTCGTGAGGCGATTCACCATTCTGTAGTCGATACACAATCGAATATCAACCCCATTCTTCTTAATCACAATCACGATCGGTGATGCCCACTGCGATGTTGATGGTCGGATGATCTTTGTACTCAGCAAACCCTTGATCAAATCGGATAACTTTTCCCGGTATTGAGGTGCAACTTTACGACAGCGCTGAGCGATCGGCCTCGCATTTCCCACGTCTATATCACAAACAGCTCCGAACGCAGCTGGGGGTAGGGCGTTACCTTTCCCCATCAGTAAGTGACGCCTCTTCCAGATGATCTTCTTTAGCTGATCGATCTGCTCGGGCGTATTCACCTCGGGATCACCGACTTGTAAATCTTCCATGGTGACTTCTGGCATATTTGGCGATACTTCTGGTAACACAGCCATCTGCTTCTCGATACCTTCAATATACTGATCGCCACCTTCGTGTATACACACCTGCTCGTCCACCTGATCTACCTCTTTCTGATCGGCATCATCTTGGATCGCCCCTTGTACGTCACTCGACTGATGGTTTACTTCGGATTCAACCTCCTCTGTAATGAATTCAGCTGGTTCATCCTCCTTTTCTTCCTCATGATCATGCTCGGGCTCTTCACTGTCCTTTCCGCTAACTGGGTCCGTTGTTTTCGGTGAGCCGGGCCTAATTATACTCGATATCTGTGGACCTTCTTTGACCCGACCTTCCCCTGTCGCTTCGATCGATGGCCTCCTGATCAGCAGCTTGGTCGGCGTAGAATACTCCGGCTTCTCGACCATAGGTGAGGTATCTTCATCCACTAAGTCTTCGTCACTGATCATGTCCGTGGTGGCTTGATAAGCCAGATTCTGCCATTCAATGTATCTTCGTGATCCCACTGAAACATATCCGATCTGTCGGGGTACTTTCCCTTCAGGTAACCACATCCCTAAGATCATGTCTTCATGGATGATCAGCGGCTGATCGGATATATTTGTGACTCTGATGTAGCTTGATCGGCCGATACCTTTAACGAACGTTGGTACCCAACGTTCGCCACGGGTCAGCCACAATTTCTGTTGCCGATCACTCGACCGAATCATGACATCGACTGATCGGGACACCCCAATGTTCTCGTACTGACCCATCTTTAACATCCGTACATGAGTACCATACAAAGGTCGTCGGCCAGATAACTGAATCTGCACTTCATCCGGCAGAGTCAGGGTTCCATGAGATAGGTCAAGTCGTATACCAGCTGGTACCATAAAATCCATCCCCAATATCGCGTCCTGACCGGCTAGCCGGCCAACCCAAGCGTTAAAATAGTAGACTAGGGATCCTGCCAGGGTGATCTTCACACGTGATCGACCTTCCGTCATATATGAACTCTCGCCAATCCCAACACATTCTTGCCTCTGGGTACTGTCTATACGACATCCCACCTTACGAGCAAAGGCGGAGTCGATGATCGAGACTTCCGCCCCAGAGTCAAATAAAATAGTGGCTTTCTCATTGTTGATCTTTCCATTAGCTTTAGCCTGTTTAAACCACTTGTCGGGAGAGTGATACTTCCAGTATCCACGGGATTCACCGGGCAGTAGATCCAACTCCATGATCACGTCCGATCGGGAATATTCATCCACTCTGAGACTGTAGATCGGACACCGATCGATGCAATTTGAATTAGAACATGTATTGTCGGTTATCTTCTTTTCCTCAAACTTATCTCCGCTACCGACATATGCATAAATGCAGAACATAGATCGCTCGGCTCGAACCAGATTCCAACCTGGCGAGCGATCTAGTTTAACATCTTCTCAACATCTGGTGGGAGCATACCAGCATGTTTAGTCGGCACATACCACTTGCGCATCAGATTAAAGAATTCTTCGATCGGGCAGGCGCCGGCGTCATGAAGCTTCCCACAGGTCTTGCACACGAAAAAACAGTGATCAGAAGGGTGACCTTTACGATCACATTTTCCACACGTAATTCTTTTCCAACAATCACGATCTCCATGTTTGGTCGACCCACAATGCACACATTTCTTACGAGATCGGTCCTGATCAGGTTGAATACCACCAGGTTTCCGTCCGTCCACGCCATTAGCCGATGATCTCGGGCGATACATTGGTTCCGTCGTAAATACATGACGGTACTGTTCCTCGTCCGAGCTCAGACCCGACTGACCACTTTCTTCTTCAGAGCTTGAACTGTCTGATTCCTTCGCGATCACGCAAATCGCTCTGGCTGGTCGGGCTGCCGGTATCTTGCCTTGATCAGGGTGTGGCTTGGACCGGTAACGGTTCGATCCTACCTCGACCTTGGGCTGTCGACTCTTGGCCCGTTGCAACGTCCTCAAAGTCAGTTCCAGTTGTTCGGAGTCCTTTATACGGAGCAGGGTTAGCTGATCAGCCAGATCGCGATTATCCAGAGTACCAATGAAGTGTTCGACATGTTCACGGGCTATGTCCGGGTGTCGTGGGTCCTTGATCGGCATTTTCGCGCGTACACCAGCAACATTCAACCGATGTAAGTACTCGATCGGCGTCTCGTCGGATCTTTTCTTCATGTGGTAGTACTGCCTAGCGACAGACACCCCCGAATTGCAATATTGTTCTTCAAACTCTTCACACAAACGAGGCCACTTCAGACGCACTTCTCGACTTAGCTGTTTAAGCCAGTTCTTGGCCGGACCTTTCATTAGATCAGCGAAGATCAGGCATCTTTCAGCTTCCGGCGTCTTGTCCCTCAGAAAAGCTGACTTAGTCCGGCTTAACCAACCTCTGGCCTGATCGTCATCCATATCTTTGCCGGTGAAATCCTTCAATTCCGAGATCGCAGACATTCGTACTCGGGTGATCGTTCCTGATTCACTGTCAAATGCCTGCGCGGAGACCATATTCGCTCTACGCGGCATCTCAATGTCCAGATCATCTGGATCAAAATGTTGGCTGATCTCGCCCTCTGACTCCATGTCCACATCACTCCGCGGGGGTGATCGGTGAAATCGGTCCTGGTGATCGGCCTGACATATCGAACGAACGATTCCGGCTGATCGGACTGATTCCATCTCCACATCCACGGGTCTCTTGACCGATTTCTCAGCAGACTGATTCGTATTCGGTGCCGATCGCCATGGTTGTCCTTGTCCAGGTGTATACTGAGGCAATCCATACTGATCACCCGCAAATCGGTTCATCATTGTCGCGAACATGGCTTTTAATTGCTCTGGGACCTCAGGCATGTTAGTTGGACCGATATTGGAGGTCGGATTGGCCTGTGGCACTTCCTGAGCATCTTCAAAACTACCGTCCGATCCGACTCTACCAGGTTCAGGCTTTCTCTTCCTGTTCTGCGACTCGGTCTTGGGGTCGATCTGCTGGATCCCTTTCGGGCCCAACGTCATACGTGTGATCCCAACCGAGGAGTCGGTGGATGCCGCTCCAGATTGCGATGACGATTGGTATATCGACTCGATATCCATAGGATACTCCACCAACTGTGATCGGTGCGAAGGATCCG
>MIQA02003380.1:0-14722 GCA_001887855.2 Sclerospora graminicola | reverse complement strand
CTATGTTCTTGATGTGTTGCGTTGCAACCACCTTTCGTTCGTCCTTCAGGTATACTTTGTATCCCTTGACTTCTTCGCTTTTGCCGACAATTATCCCGATTTGAGCTCGATGAGCGAGCGAATTTTTTCCGGGATTCCTGTAAACAGTGCAGGGTGATCCAAATGCCACGATTTCGCCAAGGTTTGGTTTCTTTCCGGTCAGAACTTCATAGGGCGTCATGTTTCTTGAGTTTGCTTTTGTTGGACTCCTATTAATGATGTACGCGGCGTATTGAACCGCGTCGCCCAAAAACGAAAGATTTAAGCCACATGAAAAAACCATACATCTTGCCATGTTCATTATCGTTCTGTGCATTCGTTCAGCTTTTCCATTGCTCCACTGGTTGTTTGCTTCGCTGATCTGTCTCGTAACACCGGTTTGCTTGCAAAACAGATCCAAGTTCTTATATTCCAGTCCTCCATCCGTCCTGAGTAGGTGTACCTTGCAGTTGAACTGACGCTCGAAAAACGCCAGGAAATGTTCGAAAAATTTTGCCGCCGCGTCTTTGGTCTTCGCCAAAAATACTCGTACATAGTTAGATTTGAAATCGATGAAGTTGGTTAGGTACCGATTTCCGAATCTGTCTTTTGGTGTTATTGGCCCTTTCAAGTCAGAGCAAATAACACCTCCAATGCGGTCCGTTGGCGCGTTCAAACCACTGTCTTGCTTGGACTTTGCATTTTTCGTCTGCTTACCTTGGGCGCAGGTTAGGGACGTCATTCTTTTAGTATCGGTAAGCTTTATTCCGAAACTTTCGTCCTTCGCCATGTTTTCGATTGCGTCAAAACTTAGATGCCCTAGGCGAGCGTGGAAGTGCATGAGCGTGCCTTCTTGAACGGTTCGCTCTTGATTGTTTCCTTTATCTTGCAGAATCGCCATTACTTGATCTCCATTGAAAATTCGTAACCTTTCCACTTTTACATCCACCGTGAGTACTCGGTTTGTTTTTTCGACTGAAAATATTCCTTTTCCAGACTTTCGGTGCACCATCACTCGTTTTCCATTTTTATAATCGAGATGACATCCTTTGTCTTCCAGGAGTCCGTACGAAAGGATGTTTTTTGCCAAATTTTCCACGTAATAGACATTTTCCAGTCGAATGACATTTTGTTTGTCATCAAGGTAAGTGGTAATTTTTACCCACCCCTTTTTGGTGACGCTCAACTTCATACCGTCCGCTTGGTAGCACGTTCCTTGAACATCTTCGACATCTTGTAGGTACGAAATGTCGTTTACCAAGTGCATGCTTGCTCCACTATCCAGGATCCACCTTGTATCGTTGCTGTCTTTGTTTTCGACGATGCTTAGCGTGAAGTCCACTTGTTTTGAAACTTTACTTCGACACTTGTCTTCGGTGTGCCCTATCTTCTTGCAATTCTTGCATTTTTTGATCTTTGGCTTTTGTTCGACGTAGTTGATCGTTTCACTTTGGCGACTTTTTCCTTGCTGTCCGTCGTTTTCGATTGCTTGAGCAAATTGGCACAGCTCTTCTGCTTGACGAAGATAGTCTTGCCTTGAGTGGTTGTATCTCGATAGTAGGATTGTTTTTAGTTCACTGGATGCATAATGAACTATGTTTTCGAGTACCAGCGGCTCATCTTCCACCGACAGCTTCCGTGATCGCTACAAGGTACAGGTAATGTTCATTCCATGTCCTTTTCGGATGTTTTCTTGCTGTAAATAGTTTCATCGACTGAGCCGGTGTTATGGTTGTATGGAATGCCGATAACATTCGATTCATAACGTGAACCAAACTTTGTGATTCGTTCCACCATGAATCGACTTCGCGATTGTAATAGCTTTCAGCCATACCGCTTAGGTAATGGCTGAGTAAGTCCACCTTGAAATCTTCGCCCCATCGATATCCGCATGCAGATTCTGCAATGGCAACTTGACGTATAAATCTTGTGCCCCATTGCTTGAAACCGGCACCAAGACCCCTGTATACCTCTTTGCCGTCAAAAGTTCGAATCGATAACTTGCATTCGCGTGCTGACGGAGTTCTAAAGATTGGTTGTAGATTTGGTTGCGGGTGCAAATTTGGTTGCATGTTCGGTTGCGGGTGCATGTTCGTTTGCGGGTGAATGTTTGGCTGAGGGTGCAGGTTTGGTTGCTGATGCAAGTTCGGTTCCGGTTTTGGTTGATGCAGATTTTGGTAGTTTAATCCTCCAAAACCGGCTGCATGATCTTGAAAATGATCCGCCAAGTCAGGTTTCTTTTCGGGTGTACCATCTAAAGATGCCATTCGCATCTTCGTTCCCAATCGCATGGAATTGTTGAAACCAAAACTATCCATGTCAGGTTGTCTCCGACTCGATTCGAGTCGGTCAAGTCTGTCAATTACGCCTTTCAGCATGTCTACCAGTCGGGCACCTTGATCTCCCATCGTGGTAGGCTTCTCCTCTTCATAATCTTCACCGAAATTATCATCTTGACCCTTTGGGCTCATAACCTGTTGAAATTCGTTGTTCATAGTAGACAGTCGAAACGTAGGCCGATAGGTGAAATTAGCTCGATGTTGATATTTGAAGATATAATGCAAGGCTGATTTAATCAATGCAATGTATATTGAGAAGTGTTTATCGCCAACCTATTCGATACCTTCTACTGCTCTTAATCCTATTCCTGACTTGCATAACTACCCCGCCATCCCAGGAAACCCATGCGACTTCAACTTCGACTTTGTGTGTTTCTATTTCTAAAGTTCACAATGCAAAAAATAGAAATTTGGTGTTCCAAACCGTAACCACCGTGTACCAGTTTTGTACCACTTTCCTTTAGTGTAAAGTACCAAAAATACCTTAAACGTTATTTTTGTGCTTGGACCGAAATTTCTAACAAGCTAGAAAACCCCCGGATAAGGAACCGGGGAGGCAAAGGAACTCACCACCATACCCGTAGAACAAACGCATATGGAAGATGAGATAGTCCCTGAATCGCAACTAAGCGAGGAGATGACGAGTGGGGAAGTAAGTGATCAGGACAGCCCCATGCATGCCTATGACAACCAGGAGGAGATAATCAAAGAGGAGGCTGGAGCTAGTGTGACGACTATGGTAGTTGTGGGGGATACTAACACGAACCCAGAGGGGCCGCCATCCTCGGAGAGCAATGAGAAGGGTAAGGAAGTAGTTGACACGCCGGCACACCAAGCTGCAGATCATACGGAAAAGGAAGTTAGACGATCCAACACTCCTGAAGAGCTAGCGGAGGCTTTGCGCCAGGTGTTGTCGGACGCGGCTCAGAGGAAACCTAGACAACAAGCATGGCTGGACCTCACCCAGGAGCTTTTCAAGGCGGTGTACAAGCAACCCAAAAAAAGTAACGGGAATAATGCAAAAAAACAGATAAGTGGCCAATTTTATCAAGAGTCGAGAAAGAAAGACTGATCGATTTATTCGAGCTACTTGTAGTTACCCACAAGCTGAACTGGCTCGTGTGGAGGCAGAAAGCCATATATGCATGCTACCTAGCCAGGAAATCTAACCAAACGTTGGAGACCACGCTTGCGACAACAATCGGGAACTGTCAGATGGAGGTAGCGGTAAAAGGGCAGAATGTGCTCCATCCAAGGTTACAGGGGAGGTCACGGTGCCAAGGGCGACAAGGATGAGTCAAGGAGATTTTAAATTCAATCCTACCATATACTCCGAAGACCAAGTACAAACTCTGCTAAAAGTATGTAGGAAGGAGTGGCAGGGGCGAAAAGGAAAAACCTTTCGTGATGGGAGTGCAGAAGAGTGGCAGATGGTCCAAGGTTTGGCAGAAGGCACGATCCTTTCGCGCACCCTCCCTCAGTTCTTACGTCAGATCATGACGTCGGACGACAGGCTCCGGCTACTGACAACGATCAGAGTGCAAGTAGAAGGTTGTCTAACAATGGATTTGACAGGGGAAGGAAGAATAAAGAAGACGTTTCAAAGCACGAAAAGCATCCAGGAAAGCATCGCCATGGCAGCGACGGCAAGGGGATTAGACAACTAACGTTTATGGGAAATGTTAGCAGACGTGAAGGCGATCAGATATTCACCATCCCAGCACTGTTTGAACTTCGCCTTTCTGACGAGAGCAGTAGCTAAGAGACATGCAGATGTTCAAGTACCTTACCACAAATCAGTCCACAGGCTGAGGAACGTGCACGTTCAGGAACCTAAGGACAAACCGGTGTGGGAGCGACAGGATCTTGGAGTAAGTAATAGTGGGGGGTTCAACTCGGATTACGTCATCACGGTCGAATTCGTTCTGAAGTCAGAACTGGAGCTCGAAGAGCGGACCAAGGGGGCCCGTTATCAGCGACGTCGCTTGATTGGAATATAGTTGTGGAAGCAGGCGATTGCCCGAAAGCCTTGGGAGAGGTACGTCGAATTGTCTGGTGCGGTACGACACTAACTTTGGAACACCCAGGTTCGCGGGGGAACAAGCACTGTCTGCGTTGCGGGGAACCTGGCCATCAAATCCGCGGATGCACCATGACGCAACATAAACTGGTAACGAAACATTGCATCGTGGTTACGGTGGAGAAATGGAAGCAATAGTGGTGCCGGAGCCGACGTTTACGAGTATGGACGCGTTACGGAAGGAGGTGAGGTCTAACTGCCTGGCGTACAAAGAAAAAAGGGGCAAGAGGATTAGCCAAGACGAGAAGCAGGATACCAGCCAGGAGAAGCCTGGGGACACCCTGCGGAACGAAGGGAGGCCCCCCAGAGTGCGAGAGGAGGAGAGCCAACAGGCTCAAACGGAATGTGCGAGATAGCAACAAGGCGAAGGGTCGGAAGGAGAGAACGCGAATGACTGGACCACAGTCTCAAGGGCATCAAAAGGCCAACACGTGCGAAAAGAAGGGGCGACTATAGGCGTACATGTGAAAAATAATCTGATTCATGAAAAGAAAAAAGCCACAGAAAAAGAGGTCAAAGAGGTAGGTAAGGAAGTAGATATTAGAAGGAGTAACAATCAACAGTGTAACGAGAATAGGGCCACGGGCGAGAAGAACACTAGCATTGCACAAGGCGAACAACCAGAGGACGAACCCTCAACAACCGAAGAGCAATTACGGCACAGACAGTCACAAGCTTCTGAGAGGACAAAACCGGTTAAACCAACACCGAAGGACCGACAACGCGAAAACACTAACCTGCTTATCGAGGAGACGCAAACAAAGAGGCGATTGGCGGAAATTAATGAGACTATACAAGAACGGGAAGGGACAGTTGACCTGTTCCCGTGGAAGCAATACCAACCACCGCCTGAGACGGATCTAGACTTCACGGATGCATTGATCGCGATGGGACTACAAAGTGTTCCAACACCACCGACCGGAAACTGCCAAGCTTACGGTATCATACAGGCGCTCTACAACTCGGCGATGGTGCACTGGCCGGACTTACTAGAACAAGCAGCAAGGGCGTTAAAGAAGGGTTGTACAGCACGAGGACTAATGGATTTTGCACAGAAATTTCCAGCAGGGATCAGAAAGCAGACGTTGCGTAGTCTCGGACGAGGGTATGACCGTATTTCAGCCAAACAATCCGAGGCTGTGTTTAAGGAATATCTAGAAGAATTTGCTAACAGTCCTTCTGGCCTCGACGATACGGTAAGTAAAAAGGCATGGGGTAGTAATGACACACTGTCTTGCATAGGGGCCCTTCTTCAGCGAGAAATAATAGTCATCAGCAAAGATCCTTCAAACGGGAAAGCGGGGGCCATTCATTACATCCCTGAAACTAGAATGCACCAACGAAAACAATATGCAACCTGCGGAGAATTCCCGATGACTTTGAGTAGCTGCGCGCAATTAGTGAGAGAGAGAAAAGAGGCGACAGCAAGGGACGGTACCGAGCTACCCCTAATGCTGCATTACGAGAACGAACATTACCATGCGTATATCCATGGCTGGAGAGTTAGTTCTTCTCAAAGGACAAACACGGAGGAAACGCAAGACATTGAGATGGGAGATGAGGAGCGAGGAGAGGACGAAAGGGCCACCGAGGCACAAGCACATCTACTCAATGGACCAGGAAGCAGCGCCTCAACAAGAGAGGCAGAAAGGAGAGAACTCGCAGTACATGAGTTAGGGGAGAGAAACAGACAGGCAGAGAACAGAGAGGTGCGATATGTCTATCATGCTCAGATAGACCGGCTTATAGGGATGAAGAGAGAGACAGCCAGGAGATTGATTAAGTTTATCGTCGATACGGTGTCTTACTTACCGTTAGAGGACCAAAGGCGATTGCTTCAAGTAGACCTGACGGACGAAGCAGAACGACACTTCCTAGCGGAGACGTTAGCCACCGATCAATAGGTACTGCTAAACTGGTTTAATTTTACCAATAATATTTTGATGTTAGAGGAAGGACCAGCGCGGCGCGAGGAAGGGGTTTCTGTATCCAGTCAAGACTCGGAGTATCTACCGACCACCAGACTTCCCAATCGAACCCAGGCTTCAACTCAAGGAGACGAGTCAGCTATCGGTGGAGATGAAGGAAGGATAATGGATGCGGAGACGCAACGACCCCTTAAGAAGAGGACTATCACGGAATCTTATGCAACGGAAGCAAGCACGCAAAATGAGGTGGAAGCCCCGGTCGCCAGGGAACTGGTGGATGATTTTATTGCAACAGATAACGCCGACATGACCATGGAATCGGAAGAGACGTCAAAAACCTGGGCTCATGTATGGGATTCGATGGCGTCGGTTTGGAAGAACAAGTATCCAGTAGCATTTCCATTGGCGAATGCTTCGCCGACAGAGTGGATCAGAGCGGTAAAGACGGACGGGGCGGCGATCGTACAATTACTAACGACTTTCAGCCGTCCCTTCAAACGTTTGGAGCGATTAAATGATGACACACTCGTAGAGATAACGAAACCGTGGTATCGCGAGTGTTGGGAACGATTAGTCAAGGAAGGTCAACAGAGAAAGACAGAGGGACTCAAGCCTGGAGACTTTATACAATGGGAGGACCAAGTAGCCAGCGTAGAAGGGGAAACGCAAAAAGACGCAATACGACATAGTGGACAAGCATGGCGTCGGCTCCGAAAACATAAGTATGGAGGGGGTCCGTTATGGAAGCTATGTGATCCACACAGGAAGACCTCCTTTATTAGGATTTCGATGTGCGCACACATATATGGAGCGCAGATAGCAGCGCTTATTGGAGAAGACCCTTTTCTGGAGATGATATGTGGGTAAGGTTACGACGACAGGCGGTAAGTACGCAACGATCACCAGGATTTAAAGTGTTGATATGAAGACTGCTTAAAGATGATAAGAAGATTTGGAAGGAAATTGACTGTTTCCTCTCAAGTCCCAGAGTGCAGGGAACCACGATAGATCCGGACCAGCAACAACAGACAAGGCTGGGGGGGGGCTCTACTAAGGGCAACGCACGGACCGAAGCAGAAATTCATGCGCTCATGGCAAGGACAAGGTAGCTGATGTATGGGAATGGAGCTCACATCAACCGACAATAGAACGTGACTCGAAGACCATATCAATTATAAGTCAAAACGTGCGGGGATTTCCGGAGGCATCTCGATACATGTGGCTGCAGGCGTGGAGGCACCTTACGACCAAAACGAGACCTGTCTGCATCTTATTACAAGAGACGTACATCACGTCACAAACCGAGGCAGACACGGTAGCGGATATGTGGGAGCGCATGTGGGGTTACCGCCACCCAGTCCCAGACTTTCGTTCTGGAGCATCAGCTCTATGCGGAAAGGGGGGGGGGTTGGGATCCTCACTTTCCCAGACGTAGTTGGGAGCATTCAGGGGTGGCACAAACCTTTTTGGACGGCACGAGAAATAAGGGTTACATTTGAGGACTGGAGGATCCTAAATGTGTATGCTCCATCTGATGCACCGACTAACCGAGCGTTATTTTTCTTAGGGTTACAAAAATGGAAACTAACTGGTGAAAAAAAGGTAATCATTGCGGGGGATTTTAATTGTGTAGAATCGCCACTTCTGGACAGAAAGGAAAAAACCGCAATTGCAGCCAGCTGGAGATCGGAGTGCCCTGAGTTGTCCCGACTAGTGGAGACCTGCGACCTAATCGACACATCTACAGCTCAATATTCCTATTGGGATTTTGACAATACGCAAGTAGCACTTGATTACACGTTTTGGCGAGGGGACAGGGCCAGCCGAATTGACCGCTTTTATATATCAGCGGCGCAATATGGTCTGTGCAGGTGCCATAGAGGCCTTGTTGTAGAGTACGCGCCTTCCTTCTCCGCCTTTGTGCCTCCCTTTTTCTCACCGTTTGAATTGCTTTAACCCATGACTGCATGTAAGTGTCCCACATTCCGGCTGTTACTGTGGCCAAGCTTCTTTTCTGCTCTTGTGGGACTGATACATCAAAACGAACTACTTCGGACAACACGATGGAGACGGGGGCTAAAATTAAGACGGTCAGTGGACGGAGTGCGATGGCTATTTCGGCGAACAGCTATTTGGGAACGTAATCAAAAGGTCTCATCTATCATCGTGGACAATCAGCCAGGGTCCGGGCGAGAGCTAAGCATTACTGATAAGTTCGCACTGGTGTGGCAGCGAATTCTTGGACGAAGTCATCGATCGGTGGGTACGGTACGAATGAGATCTAACTTTAATGAATTCGTTAAATATGATAATGTAGCGAAAGTATCGAACCAAGACAATGCAATACTGATGGCCCCAACCTCGGCGGAGGAGATAAACGAGGCAATCAAGAAGCTGGAACGCAGAAAAGCAGGAGGGCCCGATTGCCTCAATAACGATTTCTACAAGGACTTCCGCGACGACCTAGTGGATGATTTGCTGGAAGTTTACAACGACATTATGCAAGGGGGTACTCCACCTCAGTCGTTTAAAGAAGCAATTGTGATCCCTCTCAGGAAGAAAGGAGATTCTCCTAATGCGATGGATTACAGGCCAAATTCGCTTCTACAAACCAGCTATAAAATTCTGGCAAAAGTATTGGCGATGCGGCTCCAGACTTTTCTCGGGAAACTGATTAGTGATTCGCAACAAGGATTTGTCAGGGGGCGGAGGATGGACCGATCGGTGATAAATGTCTTAGCAGGAGCACGGCCAGACATTGATTCAGCGCCCGAGGACAGCCCGGGCGTGCTATTGTTGGACTTCGCCAAAGCGTATGACACCACTGACCGAGATTTCTTGATGGAGGTTTTTAATAAGTTTGGCTTCTCACCGGGATTTTATATCCCTCATGAGACAATTACATGAAGGGACAACAGCAAGATTTTTAGTAACTGGAACGTTATCAGAGCCGATTGAAGTAAAATCAGGCATCCGACAAGGTTGTCCTCTGGCCCCTCTATTGTTTATCTTGGCAGTGGAACCATTGGGGCTGGCGATGACGCAACATACAGGACTTCAAGGTTTAACGATTGCTAGGGGTGATGGAAGAAACTTTGAACATAAATTCTCGTCTTTCGTGGACGATTCGACTATTTTTTTCCGACATGGGCATCAAGCCTTAGTGGCGATGGAGATTGTGAAGCAGTTTGGAATTTTATCAGGTTTGCGAGTACAACCCGCCAAATGTATGTATATCTTCTTGGAGATTATTCCAGTTTCTAAAAAGTGGAATGGTATACCGGTTTTACAACCGGGAGAAACAACACGGTACCTTGGCTATCAGGTAGTAATTGGGGACACAGAGAGAAAAAAATTGGGAGGACAGAATCCGGGCAATTCAACGACGACTACTAACGGTGGCACAGTGTGGAACATCAGTCATAGAGCGGGTGGCATTATTTAACGCGATTGCAATTCCAGCAATTTTGTTCACGGCGAAAGTATACGCCCCACCACATGACGTGCTTCAGCGATTAATCCACATGCAGAATCGGTTCATATGGAGGCACCAATTAACGGAGGAACCGAGCTGACACAAGATGTCTCCTGCGCTGCTGTACACACCAAAAGCAGTAGGAGACTAGGGCTCATATCGATTCCTATCGCTATACACACCTTACTGGTAAAAGAGGCGACATTCTGGCTACTGGAGCTGGTGGACAAATATTCGCAAGCATGGCGAAATTGGGGCGGCTTATTTTCACACAATCAGTATGGCCGTAATGTACTAACCCCAGCGGATCGTCGTTTTGCCCCTTCGCGCAGAGACTCCTGGTCTCCACAGCGGCGGACTAAAGAACAGCTACGACATTTGATTGGACCAGATCGGCGAGAAAGTGAGGCAATTCAAAGGTACGTAAAGCGTTGGCTTCCTATGATTCTAACAGAGTGCGAATTCCAGGACCCACAGCCTAGCAAAGCGGTCAGATGCGGACAGGAGGTTACATTAGAAGTACATTTACAAGCGTGGGAATGGCATAATCTAATGCCGAAGCACATACAAGCATTCTGGGGCACGTATCAGTGGGCAGATAATCTGTGGATACGAGAGACTTCAGGGTTTGCGGTGCCAGGGATAAAGTACGACCGTATTCCGCAACTTAGTATTCAGGACCTGCAGTTACAACGGATAAGCGAAACAACGTTCAAATGGACAGTGCAAGGAGAGGAGAATAAGGAGCACACAAGAGCGAAAGTGCTACGATGGTTGGCTGTTTTAGTGCTCTGCTCGCCCAGAGTGGGCATTGGAGATATTATAGGACGACCGCCTCCAATTACAGTCTGGAATCATGATGGAATTCTAGCCAAAGTCAAGTGGGCTCGGGATAATTCAAGGAAAGTGTCCGGACACGGGCGGAGGGTACAGGTATGAGCAACAACAAGATGGACTTTACTTGTTAAATCTGGATTTACTGGACAAAAAAAACGATCCCGATAATATCAGACGAGTGGTCTTCGAGGCCCATCCACTACTACACGAGGTGCCATGGACAGTCAAGGAGAACACGAAGAGCAAGGCAGTGAGCTACCGGTTACGGCGATCCTTTAAGGCCTTATATCAACAGTATGTGGCGCAGCCGTTACGACGCATCGTGGATAAATGGACGATCAAGTGTGCTACTGATAAAGTTGCGTTCGATTGGCTGGAGCAATCACCAGAAGGACTATGGAAGAATCAACATACGCTCACGGGCTATCAAGCATGGACGATTTATCGCTCGGCAACAATGCAGTTAAACGTTTTTTATGATGGTTACGATTCGGCGCGGAGATGTATACTAGACTCGGAGTGTACATCTCCGGGGAAAGGGGTATCACATATTATGTGTGTAACAGGGCTGCGGTTACGCGGCTTACACTGTTAGTTTGCAATGAGGAAGCGTGCAAATTGTGTTGGACCAAATGTAATTTGGTCCTACTTAGTTTACTTTAAATAAACTCAGATAAGAAAATAATCAATATATTAATTATTATCGGTTTAGTATATATATATAATGATATATATATATACTTAGGGACGTGAGTGCTAGAAGGTAAGTTTAAGAGTGAATATATTTATGAGTGGTTAAGAGCTAACTAGTATAATTAGACCTAGACTAATCATAGTAACATGTAGTATAAAACTGATCTAATGATATTTTTATCATTAGATGACTTGTCAGATTCAATTATATCAGAATCTGTTCTCAAAGGTGGATTATGACAACTTATAATCCAATGTTCACAATTTCATGTATTACGACTGAAATTGAACTGTGATATTTCTATTCAAATATCACTTATGTAATGGTACCCCATTACATCACCCCCCACTCAAGCTGGTTGGCCAATAATATATCGTAATATTGGCCAATCGAGTGGTGGCACTTGTTGGTCATAACGATATTCAGTTATAACTCATCTTGACCAGAAGTAATCTGATGGTCAGCAAACGCAGCGGCGCTCATACGAGCACTGCCGATGCATCGAAAACGGATATCACTTCTGCATCGCATGCGGAAGTGTCGTCGGATGCCGACGCTTCGAACGTAGTTTCGAGGCGCAAGGCAAATTCACAAGATCGCTTGTCTCTCGTGGCAGACGCTGTGGAAGCAGTGTCTAAGCGAGGGCGGGGAGACGTCGCGAATGCAGCGTCTTCCGCGTCTCCACCTGCCGCAAGGCGGGTGTCAAAGAAGAAGTTTAACGACCTCTTCGGGGAGTCATCCGACTCCGAGTATGGGGGCAAGGACGATAATGTCCCTGTCAGCTACTCTAGTGGGGTTAAGACCACCAGGATCGCTTCGCCGTTAAGTGATGGCGAAGTGGCTTCTGACGCCGTCGATTACGACAGCGATAATTCGATGAAGCGGTGGTATGAGGAGCGTAGGGCTCCTCCTGGACCTCGTCATTCGCCGGGTCGTAGCGAAGACGACTTTGAGACGGTAGGTGGTGCCCCACCCACCAAGAAACATCGTGCGGAAGCGGCTTACACTGCTTCCGATTCATTGTGTCGTGTAGAACGTTATGTTCCGTACGAAGTGGGGTTTTGGACCCCCGCATGGGCTCTTGCCTATGATAGTGGTGGGCATATGAAACGTGATTGTCAATACCCACTGTTTGACATCAACGCCCTTGACGATTGCGAGGACCTTCGCAATCGTCGTTTCGATCGCAGTACTGACGATAGACGTCGGTACTTCATCGACCTTTTCTACCAGGCTCGTCACTATACGAACCGGAAAGGGTCGAAAAATAGTAAGGATGACAAAGACGCCCTTACTCAGAGTTGGAATGCCTTTGTTGAGAATTACAACAAAGATCCCGACAGGTACGTGAAGAAGGTTCACGCAAACCGCGAGCGCTTTTTAAAGTACTCGGTAACAGGTAAAATGGAGTATGTCCATTTCACTTGCATTAAAGAGGGTTTCTCTTGTGGGGTTCCTTCGAGCATGAAATGCCCGTGTTGTCCCCCTGGAGCTCCTCGGCTGACCGAAAAGGATCTTAGAGGGTACCGAGGCTTCTCAGTACCCGCTGAAGTTAAGTGCTATGTCGATGCTCTCAAGGCATCGGAAGCTTCGCAGGCATCAGCACCTAACGTGGGCGTGCCGCCCTCATCAACACTTAGTGTTGACGCTTCTTTTGAGTTCGAGGAGAAGTATCCTTCTCGAACTCACGCAGGAGGTCAGGGGCATCCGCCCTCAACACCTCGATCGGTTCCCAAGAGTCAAACTCTTGGGAATATCCCAACCAACGCACCAAGTACTCGGTACGCTGCCCCTTCTTATAGGGAACCGAGCGCTTCGAAAGCAAGCGCTCGAGAATGTAGCGCTTGTTCCCCTGACTGTCAATCAGGGGCGGCGGGGGTTGATAGTCCCCTCGGCGCTGTCGTTGCGGCGCATGGCAATCAGGTCCGCATCCTCGAGAAGCGCTGTGACTCCTTGAGGGAGGACATGTGCCATTCGATGAAAACGTATCGTTATCATCGTGACGAGATTCGTGAGATTCTCGATGCGCAGGTTGTGCTGCAGAAGAAGAGTGATCTTCTGATGCTTGACGTTGATCGTCTGATGTCGGAGGTGGAAACTCTCCAAGCTCTCCAGGCTTCCCACCAGCGGTTGGAAACCGACTACAAGTCTCTCTTGGGAGACCTGAAGAAGCACGGCATTCGCCGTGGCGATGCGTCTCGTCCGAAGACGTAGACGATCGGTATGGTTTCAGTCTCCCAACGTAAAACGTTGGGTGGAGGCGCATGGCCGCGGGAATGTCTAAGGTATAGGCATTCCCTTTAACACCTTGGACCTTAAAGGGCCCAATGAATTTAGGGAGCAACTTCCGTGTAGGGAAGTTGCTTATTGCATGTGTAGGTAGATTAGTTGTAGATAACATAACTAATTCACCTTTTTCAAAAGAATTTGTGTTCTTCCGTCCATTTTTGTCTGCATTCTGCTTCTGCTTATCAAAAGCGGAAGCAAGCGCGTCTTTCACATAGCGTATTACAGCTTGACGTTGTAATACGAATTCATCTACTGCTTTGTTGGCAGTGGATGGGTTGTTTTCAGTGTCAGCAGCCATTGCTGCCGACACATATTCCGCATAAGCGGTTTCGGTTTCCGAAACTGCTTTTGTTTCTTCTGTGGTAACAGTAGAAAACTCTAGTTTTTCTTCACAAGTTGCAGCTGCAGCTTGTGCATCGACTCGCTTAGAATTTGAGCGGGTCCCTCCCCCACTTAGATTTGGCGTACCGCCAAGTAAAGCCGGGGTTCGTGGATGCCGTAAGGCATTCACGTAAAACGGTGTGTGCTTGGTTGAAGCATGCACCGAGTTGTTTATAGCAAACTCAGTGAGTGGTAAATAATCACTCCACTGCTCGAAGGCATGTGCGTAAGAACGCAGCATGTCGCCGAGAACGCGGTTAACGCGCTCAGTCTGCCCATCCGTTTCCGGATGGTCCGCGGTTGACATCTTCAACTGCGTGCCCAATAACGAGAACGTTTCTTGCCAGAAACGCCCTGTAAATCTTGGATCACGATCCGAGACTATGTTCTCCGGCATTCCGTGTAAACGGAATACCGTGTCAACGAATATCCGCGCCGTTTGCGCAGCGGTGACATTCGCTGACACTGCAGCAAGATGAACCATATTACTGAAACGGTCTACAAAGACCACAATGCCTGTTTTCCGACTGTGATCAGCCGGAAGACCAAAGATAAAATCCATAGAAATGGACTTCCAACACTCTGTCGGAACCGGCAGAGATTGGAGGGGAGCCTGCGCGGACTGTGCGGGCTTGACGCGCTGGCAAATCTCGCAAGCGCGGACGTACTTACGTACCCATT
>MIQA02003379.1:0-14863 GCA_001887855.2 Sclerospora graminicola | reverse complement strand
CACCAAGTGATCCGAGCACGCGCACCATTGTGGTGGAGCCGATTTCCAAATCCATGACCGAAGTCTTGGGCGGAATCCGGATACCCACTGGCCGGACGACCAACTATCGGAGGGGGTACTCCGTCGATCCTGATCAGCATCAGAATCAGATGAATCACCATTGTGGTGACTGATCTGATCCTCTCGGTCATCTGACCGGTCTTCATGCGCGTCAGGATCTATGTTTATCTTCATCTCACCTTGTGTACCCGTTGATCGGGGGTGGTTACACTCACTTAGGTGGACTCGGTGACGAAAACGATGATCTTGATCAGGTTGGAGGGGATGACCTTCTCGAGACGGGGGGTGTCCTCGGGTGGAAATCTTCACCGGAGAACGGGTTGGGGTCGATACTTAATCAGTATCTAGGCACTGATCAGGAAAGTTCGTCTGATCAGGCCAGCCAATGAGAGAGAGATAATAAGAGACCAAGAAAACGCGATCAAACCACGATCTTCCACAGTAATCCACAAACGTTATCTCCACAAAACCTTTTCCAATATTATTGACGTGTTCCAAACACGTGTGCGTTGAGGGTGAGGTTCGATCACCTAAAACAAAACCGTCGGGGGTCTTCCGGTAAGCCAAAATGCGTCTAAGCGCGTCTTAACCGGGAAATAGTTGAGCAAGAGGGGACTAATCAACCCTGTGCTCCCAATGACCGCAACACGTGGCGGAGCGACTCTTTGCTTTAGGGGGAAAATCAAAACCTGTTATTATATATGCAATGTCCTATACCTGTGTACCGTACATCAACTCATGCCTGACTTATACTTCGAACCTATTTACTTCGTCGCACGGTTGCGTAGCACCACCTTGCCCATCCTGGCTGCACCTTCAAGCTGATCTGTACCACTTCTGCCCTGATCACGACCCGACTCTTAGAAAGATCTTCAACCCATCCCGATCTTCGACAAACGACCTTGAAACCACTTGAGATCTGCTCTTCTAACACTTGTCCACTTCGTATTCAGCCCGACTAAACCGAGAACTTTACTTGCCTTTGCATCTGGACGCTGATCAGAGGCTGATCAGCCCTGATCACGATCGGCATAGTGATCAGCCGAGTGATCAGGTGGTGATCAGGCCGATCAGCCCTTGATCACCTCGGGAACGCTCTGGGTCATCATCATCACGACTCAATTCATCTGCTAAGCCATACTCCCGATTTTTATACTCCGTCAGGACAACCATATAACACCGATCTCGGCTGATCAGGCCTGATCAAGCCTTGCCACGTCATCTTCGGACAAACCCATCGGTTATCATCACTCACACAGCCTGTCACTCCACATGCCCAACTTCATTCCACATCTAATCTTCATTGCTCGGGCATAATAAGCCGATCAGGCCGTAACTTCGTGTCATGATCAACTTCAACCACTATACCATTCATAGATCGGCTGGACGGCTGCCCTTGACACGTCATGTCAACAGTTGCTCACCTCATATTACATCCACGGGAACTCCACTTAGTAACTGTGATAACGATCGTGATCGTGATCTCCATCGTTCCATCAGTGTCTGGGACTGGGCGTAATGACAGTACTTGGCTGATTTCTTCACATCGTGAATACCCGTTGTCCGCCACCTTTTCCTCTTAACTGTGATCAGCCTTTTCCCACCCATCAACCGTCATATGTTGATGGGTGTTCCATCGTCACCAATCAACGGCCATGTGTGGTCCACTTCAGTCTCAATATTTTCCGATCGCTTTACCACAGCCGCCCCTGAGACTAACTGCAGCCGCGCAACGACTGCAGTTCGACTCACTCACTTCCAAACTTCCTCTCTGGCGATCACCATGGCTGACTCGAGCCGATCTTCTCTTCCTTCTTCGTCATCTTCGGCTGCCCGCCCGATCGCTGCCTCGCCTTCCGTTTCCAGTTCGACTAATCCCGCGATCGCCCCGATCACGACTTCGGCGCCGATCACGACCAGCCTCATCCGTCCTACGACGACCCTCACTTCGTATCGCCCGCCTTGGAATCCTCCCGCTCGACCTTCCTCAGATCGCCCCCTCCGTTACTTGGAACAGCTCGCTCGCCTACTAGATGGATCGGGTCCATTCACGTTGGGGTCCGTGGAGGCTTGCCGGCTACGGTCGGAACTCCGAAGTGCAATTCCCGAGTTGGTTTCTCTGTATGATACCAATCGGGCACTTAACGCTGAGTTATCCGACCGTCGGATCGTTGCCGATTCCTTGGCACATGATTCTGCTGATCTGGCTGCCCAGCTGTCGACTCTCCGGCTAGATCACGACCGACTTGACCAAGACTTGCAAGACATGACTGATCGCGTTCAGAGTTTGACGATGGAGCGTGATCAGTTATCAGCTGACCTCGCTGCTCTGCGCCTCTCCAGACCTTCAGACACCGTCGCCTCTTTACAGTCGCTGATCGGTTCGCTGACTATTACCGTCCGCCGTCAAGGTACGTTTATCCCGTTCACTTCTTCTGTAATCCGTATATGACTCTCCATGTTTATTTCCAGACGAACGTATTGAGGCGATGAAAGACTCGATGGTCGAGATGGTGGGCCATCTACAACGGCTCGATGATCACCGTCTCGACCGTGATCAGCTGCTTCGCGACAAGATCTGCACTGCCGAGGACGTAGAGCGTCGGGAGGTCGAGGCTCGCTATTCGGATGAGCAGGTCCAGCTCCTGGTCAAGCAACTTTCCGATTCTCGCATCGGCCGCGCCGACATACAGAAAAGGTTGTGCGAGAGTCGGAAGGCGGCTGAAGATTGCCGGCGCGAGCTTAATCTTGCTCGGGTTAAACTTGAAACCCTAGAGCTCGATGATCGCGCCTGGCTCCAGCATAACGCCGACCTGAGAAACCTCGCGGTGCAGACTATGGAGAGGTGGACCAAACCGAACACCGGTTTTGGGTCAGTTCGGATGGCCTTACAACGGCTTCCTGGGCTGATCAGCTCCTTTACTCCGTCTGGAACACCACCACAGTCTCCGGAGTCTGCCCCGCCATCACCCGCATCCTCCGTCGCTTCCTTGCCGGCCCATAGTGCTGATCAGCCCGTGATCAGCATTGCAGCGGCTTTTCCGTCTACTCAATCTCATTTACCAGCGACTTCGAGATCAGGACCCTCGGCCTTGAGTTCTGCGAAGCGGAAGCGGCCAGTTCGTCAAAGAAGAAGATGGCTCCCGCCAAGCGATCACGTCTTGCGATTGACTCGGACGACGATCGGCTGATCTGGACGAGAGGACGTTGTCTGTTCTGGCCCGATCGCGCAGCACCGATCGCCGTACTCCAGCGCCAATCCATTCAGGCGTGAATTCGTTGGCCCAGGGCGTTACTTTGCTGGAGTCAGATGACGAGGATGACGATGATCTTGAGGAGGAACAACCGGCTCCGGCTGATCCCAACGTTCCACCAGCGGCGCATATGGCAGTGATCGCGCCGCCGCTCAATTTCACGGGCGTCTTCATCCCGGCGGATCGATCGTCGGTCGGAGAAAACGACTACAGTTACAATCCGAACCAAAAGTTTATGGATCTGTATGTCGTCATGGAGGGCAAGCCGACTTCTGCCCATATAGAAACACGGAAGCCTTGGAGTGCTGATCAGGTCTGGGATCTGACGCCTCGGGTTCTTGAAGTGCGGCAGAAACTCGTCCCTCGCTTGTGGTCCCGCCCGCCAGGCTGGATCTTTCCGACCAGATCGCCGGCACCCAAAGACAAGCAGTGGCAACCAAGGTTGCTGACCAGAGGTGCTATTGAACTTCTGATCGATTCAGCACCCTGGGATGTCCTCCTGACACCCATGCCCGGGCTGGCGTTTCCTGATCACCCTTGGTTTGTCGAGCTGCAGGGGCGCTTGGCTTTGTATTACCAGGAGCACGTGCAGGCAATATGGGAGGCGACTCACCATTTCCCGATCACGACGGCGATGCGCAAGGACGCGTGGATCGAGCATTACCATCATGCTCGCAAGCGTCGACGCACCAAAGCCGGGGCTGCTTGGGCCGCGATCTGCGATTATATTGTCAACGGGATTCAGCACGGCGAGTGTGATCTGGACGTTTTCCTGTTTCCTGGCGTGCTGCATTTACCTGTTCGTCGAGCGGGATCGCGAGGACTCAAGGCTGACGGCGGGGAGTGGTATCCCGGTTATGGGCATCTAACTCCGGTCGCCACGTTGCGTGATTGCCTGATCTGGACCGATCAGCAGGAGCCTTGGCGGAACCAGTTCCGATCAAGCCCCATGGATCATCCAGGGTTCGCGGTTTCTCGCCTGCGCACTAAGTATGGCCTGTAATCGTCGTGACAACCAACTTTTATTTCGTTTTCCATAATCACTAATATATCACGACAGTTCTTGATGATTTTCGCGTTCCATATTCACACTTCCTGTTCATGTCTCATTATTGTCTCCATC
The DNA here is from genome assembly GCA_001887855.2 of Sclerospora graminicola. Lineage (NCBI taxonomy): Eukaryota > Oomycota > Peronosporomycetes > Peronosporales > Peronosporaceae > Sclerospora > Sclerospora graminicola. Next base: position 10,426 of record MIQA02003379.1, on the reverse strand, counting down.
TTGTATGTCGGTCGCTCTCATGTATACAGATATAGTTCTTGTGTATTATATGTATGTATATGTATCCGTTTACTCCAAACCAGCTCAACCACCCTGATCTCCACTTGCCCGATCATCGCATTTGGCTGATCGGTCACAATGTGTCAACCCAGGCTATTGAGATTCCTGGTTGCCCTCTTCGTGGGTTTGCATCACTCCAAATCGATTTCGTCTCACCCGATCACGTTCAAATTCTCTTAATAGAGCTCCACAGTTCAGATCACGTTCATCTACCCACTCGGGATCGTCATAACCCTTCCATCGAACCAAGTAATCACGATGGGTTCGGCCAAATCGGGTCCTCTTGCCTGATCGGGTATCCAAAACCTTCTCCACTTCAAATTCGTTCGGGTCCAACGTTCTTTCCCAACTGTCTTCGGGTAAGAGAGCTTCGTCGAAGTCAAACCTTGGCTGATCATCGCATGACAGCCTGGTTTTAGGCCGATCAGGGTATTCCCGAACCAGTTTCAGCTTCGACAAATGGACGATCGGGAAAATTCCGTAATCGGTACCTGCAGTAATCAACCGAGCGGCATGATCACCGATCAGTTCGGCTATACGGAACGGTCCATGCCACAGATGTGCTAACTTCTTGGCATATCCTTCTTTCACGCGATCCAAGTAAAGCCAAACCCTTGATCCCGGCTCGATATTATGCGAATCGGCCTGATCATTGTTCCGATCAGCTCTTTCTTGGATGGCCCTCCGCAATCGTTCGTTGACTTGCTCCCGCGCATGTTGGTAGTGACGTTGGAGTCCCATACGCCATCGACGAGCTTCGCGATCTCGACCTCGGGTGCATCCAACAGGGATCACCGACTCGATGGTAGATCGGGGGTCCCAACCATACGCCAGATAGAATGGAGTATCTCCCCTGATCCGATCGAAAGAGGAATTCAACGCAAACACCAGTCTCTCCGCATATTCATCCCAATCTTGTTGCGCGGAGTCCGCGACATACATCTTGATAGCTCTAGTTAGCGTCTGTACCATCCGTTCGGCTTTACCATTCGCCTGCGGACGATATGCCATGGTCGCGCTCTGTTTCTGGCCAAGCATCTGATTAAATGATCGGAAGACTTCGGCCATGAAACCTGGTTCGCGATCATGCCTGATCACTTCACTGGCTCCAAATCGTCGAAAAACACATTCTTCATAACTGCAAGCGACTTGTTGGGCTGTTCGGGTAGATCCCGCTTTCGCGATCACCAATCCCGTGAACAGATCAGTCCAGATCAGCAACTCTGTATTGCTCTTGAACGATTTTGGCAGGGACGGTATGTGATCCATCGCTATCACTTGGAAAGGGTAGGTCGCCTGGATATTTCCAGGTGATCTTCCCCGGATGTTTGGCATACCTTTTCCAGTTTCGCAATCCGTACATGTCCCGACAAACTTTTGTATACTTCGATATAAGCCTCTCCAATGAAAATGTTTACGGATCCTGTGATACGTTCGACCTACGCCCTGGTGGCCGCCCTCCAAACTGACATGATAATGGTGTAAGATATCAGCTTGTAAAGTCTCCGGGATCACGAGCCTTGCCGATCGGTCCAGATCTGCATCGGCCTGATCAGCTTGAACATAGTAAAACAATAGGTCATTTTCGTCGATCTCGTAGTTGCTTTAGCATAAGGATATTAGGAGAGACAGGATATATAGCGTACTTGGCTCCAAGGAACTCTGGATGCTTGAAGGTTGGTATTTATAGTCTCGGCGGTGGCCCCGCGGTTTCAGTGTGCCACGCGCGCGTCAAGGGACTTGGTCAGGGCGGGCGCATCGCTCCAGGATGAGTCGATGTTGGAGTCGCTTGTGCGGTCGTAGTCCTCTTGCCTAACATGCCTTTATCATTGAGAGTAGTGCGCACGCGCGCGTTCCACACAGCAACGTTGAGACCATTCAGCCTTGGAAAATTTTGACTTTTTCTCTAACGTTGGGCTCATAATCTGCCGACACACTTTCACGGCGGATGCTGATAGGGAAACATAGGAGAAAAAGAAAGCCACGAAGGAAGAACGTAGATATAGAAAAAAGAGTATATATTGAATTCAGTAATATACTTCTCTTTTTCACTCAGCGGCTTTTGGCCATTAGTAAGAGCCATTCCTAACGGGATCAAGATCCCCCAAAATTTGACCACCTGCATTTTCTAAATCATCTGAAATCGGTTTCGTTCTTAACGGGATCATGACCCTTCCAAACGTCGTGAGCGTAGTCTTTAATCTCGATTTGGTGACATTGTGTCGGAGTATTGAAAGTAGGTAAACAAAAAATAACCAGGTCCTATCTGTTTAGTATAAAGTTAAAATATATTATATTGGTACCAGCATTGCTAACCAGGCTTTGTCATCAAGGTGAATTTTGCTCTTAGGCAAAAATCACCTCTGTTCTGAAGCAGCTGGATCGAAAAATGGGGGCATCTGATTGGTCAGATGGTGATCTTGGCTCACTGACCTCAAAGAGTCAAGAGATCCTCGGTTATAAAATCATACAGCCAAAACACACAGACATGGATGACACTTTTTTTGTACACCGATTCCACAAGTTTTGAAAGGTCGGTGTGTTTTCGCGGCCCTTCAGTTACGACGAGAAATTTACTTAATGGGGCCGAAAAATGATGGGCTCAACCCTAATTAGGCCGCTCGTAGAATAAAACAAAAGTACCCCGGGATCTTGAGGAACAGTGATGTCTTTAAATTGTATACGTCTCATTATACTTTAGTATCCAACCAAGTTGGTTGGCCCCAGGATCGATCCCGGGACCTTCCGGTCCCGAAGTGAGCAGCGTACCACTCGACCACGGTCGGGTCTATCAGTGATGTCTTTAGATAAGCAGATAGCGGAGAGTTTGATTTGGTCAGCTCCTTTCAAATACCCAATTTCAACACGAAGAGTGCATAAGCCAGACTCACAGGTTTGAATACATGTACTGAAAATGCGCCCACACGTTGCGAAAAAATAAAAACGGTGTAGCATATCATTTACCCTAACCATGAAGGCCAGCAACTGAAAACACCCAATAACTCGCTTTGATGTGGGTGGAATACTGGCGTATTAACCAGTCGAAGATACTACATCGAGCTCAAGATTGCAACGAAGATCTATTGCGAACCCATCGTGTATCAGTAAGCCATCCATACAAGTTACATTATTTAAGAGCCCTGTCAGTGAATTACCATCTGTTAGAAGCTTTACCATTATCCATTGCCGTAGCACCAGCTTCAGGTGTTTTATCATCGTCGCGACCGAGGTGAAGCTCAGCATTTACGCCAAACAATTCAAGCGCATCAAGTTTATCGAGAAGCAGCATCACGCGGTCTACAAAAGCTAGTGACTTGCTGGGTGTAATGATTTCTTTTGGCTTTTGCCTCTCCAGAAGGTAAACAAAACGACAAGGCCAAGACGCTCATGTTGATATAACTTTATGCTGTAGAAATGGTGACTTGTTTGCTCATACCATTTAAGAGTACAGTAGAAAATGATGTCACAACGTTAATGTTGACAATTACTAAATTTGCACTCGATAGGGTATGTAGTGTTCTCTAAGAAACGCATTATGGAGTCGGGTAATTGTAGACAGCATAACTTTTGTATCATACATGTCCTATTAAGACCGAGCGGCCCCATTAAGGTTGAACCCATTTTTGCCGTTCCCATTAGCAAATTTCCTCAGCCTCGATAGGCGGGATCACGGCTCATGATCCCGTTAGGATTGCCTCTCAGAGAAAAAGAAGAATAGACAATTCAGGGGTTTTAGACTGCTATCTGTTATAGAGGAATTATATAATATAATTGGATTATGTGTGCTTTTATGTTTTGTAATTGGATACAGCCAATCCAATTATAACTAGATCTTAGGGGCGTTCTTATAAAATGTCCCGGGATCCCGGGACCAAATAGACGACAACGATTGGCCTAGAAAGCGCGGGTTAGGTCACGTCGGGACGGCATCGGTCCCACCATCTGGCTTGGTCCCACGTTTTTTTTTGGGACGTTGGGACTGGGACGGCCGATGTGGACCACAACATTAAATATCAAAGAAACGCATTGCAGCTCGAAGGATGACATGTATTTGGGCTAAGCCTATCGAGTTTATGGAAACGTGACAAACACGTCGGTAAAAATTGTTGCGGTGTTGCAAGATGCGCCAGCGCGCGAGTCGGACCTTCGACTGGTAGGTAACACTAATGTTGAATTTGCATGAACCATGAAAATGGATGAAATTTGTGCGAGACCGTCATAGTGCATATTTTGTATAGTCTAATATAGGTTAAGAGTAATTTCGAAAGGACAACTTTTAATACTATTAAATATATATCACTTTTACTTTTACGCCTAAAAAACACTTCGGATAGGAGTTAGCGCCGTCGTACTAACAGACGACAGGCACTGCACTCCCGGGGAAACGCACCTAACTAAGTGAACACTAGCACGTTTGCAATTGAAGTGACTTACGTTTTACTGTGGATTAATTACTTTTCGTACCTGGAGATTTGGTGTTTGGTTTCTAGCAGGCCCAAGCATCTACGTTACGTTTTCTTGTGGATTATTGCGCAGGTTTACGCTTTTTCAGTGGAATCTCGTTTTTTACAACAGGTTATGAGCCCAAATCTAAACGGGTCTCTTAAGTTCGATTAAAACTACTGTTTCAAGTTAATTAATTTGGTAGAAGTCCCCTTGCCAGAAGGGAAATTGTGTCTGGTTTTACTGTGATTGGAATTTTTAAAGATTGATTCTCGATTATACTTTACGGCAACTATGGCTAGTGATGGAGAAAATAGAATGGCGGAAGCACTCACTGCGGTGATGGAGTGCATACAGAAGTTGGAAAACAAAGTTGACAAGCGTATGGATAAGTTTGAAAACGAACAAGCTCGTGCCAGGGATCTGGGGCAGTCTAACTCTTCGAACGAGTTTAGAGGCAGCCTCAGGAATCATGGACCTTTCGGCGGTCGCATGACTATCGATGATCTCAACAGAGATGATGGTATTGGGCAAGGCGTGCCTGGAAACAATGCCATGGGGCAGGCAGGCGAGATGCCTGGTGGAAATGTAAACGTGCCACAAGCTGGTGTGCCTTTTGGAGTAAAGTTAACCAAGCTTACGATTCAGAATTTCACGGGAGTGGAGGTCTACTTGCTCAGCCATCCTCGGGCTTGGTCCTCGTCCGTGTCGCGTCCGGTGAAGTCTTTCAGCTCGGACGTGGCCGACATTCGTACCCTCGTGATCGCTCCTGAATCTGCATCAAACGCTTGGGCCGAGGCCATATGGGCTCGGCGGGCCATCCCCAGATCCAAGTCGTCCGGATCGTAATGGTACTTGGCCGACTTGACGGATTCCATATCCACGTCGCTGAGAGACAGCTTCCTATTCGTTGGCCGACGTCCGGTCCGGCAACCTGTCTGGCGGCTCGGCGGGGCGGCATGGGGTTCACTCTGCTTGGACTGCACCGACTCCATGTCTTCGTCACTCGGCTCCCTCGCATAGTACTGGACTGGCTCGGACGCCTGCGTTCCACGACGAGCCGGCTGGTCCGGTGACTTCGGACTGCCGCGGCTGGCGCTCAGCCGACGTTGCTCTTCCAAGTATCGCTCCATCATCGCCGAAAACATGTTTTGCAGGTGATCCGGCACCTGAAGGCTCTCTTGAGGGGCGACTTGGGGGGCGACTTGAGGGGCGGCCGGGCTGCCAGATTGACATTCCTTTTTGATCCGCCCATCCGCGTCTTCGTCTTCCTCCTTCGGTTCTGGATCCGCCGTCGCCGTCCGCCAGGCCTGTACGCTGTACTGGCTGGCGTTCTTCCGCTCGGGCGTACCCGGATCCTCACGTCCTCCAAGCCTCATGGCCGTCGCCACACGCGCTGCTCCCCTTGGGCCAAGCGTCATGCGGGTGATACCCACCGATGAATCAGATGAGTCCGCTTCCGAAGGGGCAGACTCGTACTGCGAAGAGCCTGAGTGTATCCCGGCCGGTCTGCTTGTTGCCGGCGGCGTGGACGGCGCCACTCCAGTCGTAGCTGTCATCTTCTTCGACGGCGGCGAGCAACCCACTAGCGGTACCAAGTGGTCGTGCAGGGCGCTGGACGCCTCCTTCAACTTGTCCATCTTCAGATCAAACAACTCGTTCGGATCAAACACGCCGGTGTTAATGCCGGCTTGTTTGAGTTGATCGAATAGTCCTCTAATAAGGGACACGTGGCCGTCTGAGAGAGTTGGGGGAGAGACGGGACCTTTCAATCCGCCTATGATCTTCGGCCGTGTTATTTTCAGCACCTTATCCGTCCGCAAGAACTGCCCCAACTCGTGAAGATGGAAAGCACGCTCCAAGTCTATATCCGTCGATAGGCCGTCCTGCTTCTCTTCTTCCTCTTCGAAGCGCGGTTTGTCTTTGTGGGTCGGATAATCCAATTCCTGCCAATCCGGTTTCTTTAGGGGTAGGGGGGCCAGATCGCGACTTGGTCCCGATCCGGCCGGCTTCCCACTCCGGTCGTATCCGACTTCCGCTTTTTCTTCCTTGATTTTTTCTTTTATATCCATAATATGCATTTGTTCGTTAGGATCATGGTCGGAACCATGATCCTTCCTCGGACTATGGCGACTTGCACCATAGTCCGATCCGGCTCCATCCGTGTAGCGGCCGGCACTACAGTAGGTAGTACCGTAATCCGCCCCGGCGGAGCCTCTAGGGGAGTAACTTCTTCTTTAATGTCAACCTCGAACTCCCCCAATCCGAGGCGACCATCGCATCCTTCCATCTTCAGCAGCATTGGGGGCGATATGCCTTCCCCCAATGCACCCGACACAACATCGTCAACAAATTTGACAGGTTTAGGTCTTTCGCCCGCTAGGGACTCGCGGTGATATCCAGGGTCACCAAGAGATCCGGGCACGCGCACCATTGTGGTGTAGTCGCTCTCAGAAAATCTTCCTGAGACGCGAACACCCACGGGGGTCCCAGACGACTGACTATCGGAGGGGGTACTCCGTCCATCCGAGTCATGATCCGATCCGGCATCCGGCCGGCGGGATCGGTCACTTTCATCCGCTTGATCGTGACTGCTCGGATGTTGCATGTTGAAAGCTCACCTTGTGTACCCGTCAGTACTGGGTGGTTTGCTCTCCTGGTGGACCCTAGGGCGAAAAGTGGTAAATCCGTCCAATAGGGAGATGAGGGTTAGGACTAGGGGTAGCTCCTGGGCGGAAATCGTCACCGGGGAGCTCGTTGGGCAATACACTTGAACTTTGTATAGTGCCGGCTGGGCCGAGAATAGTCGATCGGCCAGCTAAACCAATAAGACACTTGAAGTTTGTATAGTGCCGGCTGGACCGAGAATAATCAATCGGCCAGCTAAACCAATAACAATGAAGGGCGAATCCCAATGTGTATGTAAAGTAGATATAACTCCACACTCTCCCACAGAAGGCCAACATGTCACCACTTCCCAATACTTAATACCGTGTTCAAGACACGGGCGACTTGAGGTGAGTATACGAAGTCGCCGCGACTCCCGGTCAGGGGACTTCCGGTGGGTTAACTTAACCTTCCCCGGACAAACCAATAACAGCAAGAGGGAACCTTGTTAGCCCTCTGCCGTGAACCAATAAAAGCAACTTGTGTCTAAGAAAGCGAAACGTATACTGATTTATCCTATATCCAATACTCCCTTTTGTGTAACCTACCCCAAATAACACGGCTGACCAGTCATGTGCCTTACCCGAAGTAGCCCGGTTAACTCCGACTTTGTGTACCCGCCTGGCCGGTACACCAACCCCAGATGGTACCAACCCGGACGGTACACCGAACCCAGCTGGTACCAGTCCGGATGGTACATTGTGCCCGGCCGGCTCGGCCGGATGGCCATCCATCCGAGCCCCTTGGCCGCTGGCGCTAGCAATTCCTTGGCAGCTTTTCATCCGATCCGGGTGCCTCCTTCATCCACTAGAACAATCATCTTCTTTCAGGCTCCTTTCACTCATACTTTCTGAATTAGCCCGTCGCCGATCTGCCACCCGGCCGTCCAACATCCGTGGCCTTCCCGTCCGCTTAGCCCGCCTGTTCGACTATCCACGCCCTTGTCATGTCCGCCAGCCTGAATTCCAGCCTGGTGTCGCCCGGCCGCTTGTAGGTGCGTCCGGCAGCTCCCAGATCGCGTCTTCTCATTGACCGGTCCGGGCATCCGGCTAAGGGCGACATTTCAGCCAATCCGGTGCGGGCATCCATCATCATTAGTCCGTTAATTTCTGGAACACTTCACCACACTTCGAGCTTAATCATGCCGTCCCATCATTGGCCGATATTGCCTTGAATAAATCTTTACAATAACCTGACCGCCTTTGCTGTCCTTGTGATCCTTCTTGGTCGTGTCATCCTTCCCGGTCGGCCGGTCCATCCCCAATCGCATCGATCATCCTATCCCGGTCGGTTTCATCCGGCCATCCAGTACCTGATCAGCCGACCCGCCCGATCCTCCCAGCCATAATGGCACGTAATCCAACAACCATCGATTTCTTCCAGCATTAATACCGACCGTTCGGTGTCCTGGATTATCCATAGTGTCCAGATTACCCGATCGGCGAGGCCGTGGCGACCGGCCAGTCGAACCAGCTCCAGTCGACCAAAGCACCAACGTTCAACCTTAATATCATCCATGGATTTTTATTAAACAATCCGCCGGACTGATCTGCATATTTCGACCAGTGTTCCGATAACCGGGAAGGTCTGGTTATTCATTTCGTCACTCCAGAGACGGTTGTCCAGCCCGACCTGTCCATTCCACCAAGACGACCAAAAATCCGATCAGATGACGGTGACTTCCATACTTCTCTACATATTCTCTACCAGATAACGATCGCCTCCTCCCTGGTCAGGTCAACCCGTCCCGGATGACCAACTGTCGCTTGTTGCCAATCCGTAGAAGCTGGTGCCATGATTCATCCAATCAGCGGAGCGGTGTGGACCACTCACATTTATATTTTGAATTCACTTTTCTACAATCGCCCCTGAGCCGGATTGCGGCCGCGCAAGGGTAGCGATCCGTCTCACACATCATATCGTTTTTTTCAGCACAGAATATGTCCGACTTACTTCCTTCTTCCACTGGTACGTTTGCCTGCATGGGCCGACTCGTTTCCCTCATTAATTATATTAGGCCGCCCACCTCTGGCTAATAGCCCTGCTTCTGCTACGACTGCCCCCGTTTCGTTCACGCTCGCGACACTCACTCAAATATCTGCCGCAGGTCCGTCCATCCACAGGTTCCTTCAGCTACAACGCTTGATTGATGGAATCGGCCCACTTCTCTTGGATGCGGCGGATGCTAGGCGTCCTCGTAACGGCTTACGTGAGTTGGCCGACCGGCTTATTTCTCAGGGCGAGGAGTTGGCTTTTCTTTCGATGGTCATCCAATGGTTTCCGCGCTCAACTTGCTGCCCGGCAGGTCGACCTCGAGAGACTAAAACCCTTGACCCCGGTTCAATGTTATGTGATCTGGCTTGGTCTTGCTCTGATCGGCTCTCTCTTGGATAACCTTCCGATGTTGCTCATTGACCACGTGGTAAAGCGATCTAAAAGAAAATGTGTTGAGAATAAGGTGAACCATACATGTTCGTTGATTGGTGACGATGGGACACCCATCAACATGAGACAGTTGATGGTTGGGAAAGGCCGATCGCATATACGACGAAAAGGTGGCGGACAACGGGTATTTGTGATGTGAAGAGATCAGCCAAGTACTGTTACTACGCCCAGTCCCAGACATTGATGGAACGGTGGAGATCACGATCGCGATCGTGATCACGTTTACTAAGTGGAGTTCCCGTGGATGTATAAAGAGGTGGAAATGCAGCAACTGGTGACATGACGCATCGGAGGCAGTCATCTAACCGATCTATGAATAGTGCATCTGGTGAAGTTGATTATGACACGAAGTTTCGGCCCGATCGGCCTAGCCAACTAATTTTGTCCCCAGAGATACGAAGATCAGACATGAAATGGAATGAAGCACGTGGAATGGAAGCTGTGTCGGTAATGCCAAGTCCGGACAAATGATGATCACCGATGGATTCGTCCAGAAATGATGCGGAAAGTCCCGATCAGGCTCGATCGGTTGAATCAGTGTGATCTGGTTACCCCGACAAGGGGTAAAGGTCGATGATATGGCCGAGGGAACACGCGAAGTCAGTGTGATGGTAACCAAGAGAGTTTGCGAAGTTATCGAGGGCTGATCACCCTGATCGCTACCTGATCACTCGGCTGATCGCGGTGCTGATCGAGATCGGTGCTGATCAGCCCCAAATCTGCGCCCAGATGTAAAGGCAGATGAAGCTCTCAATCAAGCCGGCTTGGATCGGCCGATCACGGCTGATCGCGGTGCTGATCACGATCGGGG
>MIQA02003377.1:26873-46261 GCA_001887855.2 Sclerospora graminicola | reverse complement strand
CCGTATCTCCCTTCTGATAAACCTTGGCGAATTAGTGTCCAGGTAAATGGCTCTAAAATCGATGGCCCTTGAAATAGTTGGATGGCTGGATTCAAACCGATAAAGTCGTCTATCTCAACCCTTGATGAAGCTGGTACAAAAGCACACAATCATCTCTGTAGCTTTGCGTAAGTGTGTGAAGTGGATTGTGAAGACATCACAGACCAAGCATACTCATCACAAGATATACAATGAATCCATTAAGCAAAATGACTACTTGTGGGATTCTGTCATATTTCTTCGCTCCGAGGCTGGTCGTTCGTTCTTCCCTGATTTATGGATTTTCTGCCCAGTTGAATGCGCCCCCGAATGCTTCCACACTTGATGACATTAATCCGTGATGAGGGATTCTATCTATGTCGATTGACGTAGAGTAACTTAACTTTTACGAAATTACTCCAAAAACAAACGAATATCGTAAAAGTTTTATTCTCAGGAACTTAAACTCAGAGACCGACATCATAAGCCAACTGTACACTTAAAGTGAAGAAATGACCAAAGTAGCCCTTCTACCTGTCCTTTCGAAGATACGACGTTCGCTTGCGTAAACGGCGAGTATTTCTTGGCGTTCGGTTATTTAAGCCGGTCTTATGTGTATAATTTTCCCCCTTTCGCAAGCGATGACTACGCATATCCAAGTTGCTCGACGGACGGCGTTGGACGATCACATACAGCAGTTCTTTGAAAGTTTACATAATTGAGCGCTACAGATGCAATTCATATTCACTCCGTTTGATAACATCGAAGATCTGAAATCCAAACTGATGATGTATGATTCCTGTCAAGCACGACCTCGAAAAAAATCTGGAAACCTACGGCAAGCAGATACCATGGCAGGAAATTTTACTTCTGCAGTAAACCGAGTGGATCGAAAACCATCTTCGCCACAAGGAACACGTCAAAGTTCAAGTCAGGACAAAAACCAGTCCGTGCACAGACGGAGTACAATCAACACCCATCTATAGTCAAGGTATGCGATCATTGCAACCGGCGAGGACATGACCGAGACATGTGTTGGAAACTTCAAGTATATGAACATTGCAACATGCAAGGTCACACTATTAAGTATTGTCGACCCTTTATCGAAAAAACGGCCGATCTGCGAACAAAACTGAAAACCGGAGAACAGTCGCAGCAAGAAATGTCAGAACAGATAAATGGCTAGCCCCACAGTGTGCGGCGAATGCTCTCAAAGGAAGAGAACTCCAATAGCAAAACCAAGAAAAAACATACAAGGACTGGTTTGCATAATGCATATGAAGACGCACCGTTTGCTGAAGCAGAAGCACAAGAAGCAACACGTGTGATAAATATTGAGAAGTTACATGTGGAGATTTACGAAAACAAAATGGAAATTAAGGGAAAAATAGGAGACAATCTAGAAGAAAAAGTAAAGGACAATCAAGAAGAAAAAAACAGAAGACCACAATGAAAAAGGGCACAAAAAGGAGAGAAACCTAAATAAAGCAGAAAATTGTACTGCAACTATTAGTTTGGTCAGCGAAAATAGGGGAGACGAGGCTGGTACAAAGAGCAAGAACCAAAACCCTATGATGCGACGCAAGTTTATGTACATGGAGCAGCTGACGATGTGGATCTCCCATTGATGATGGATAGTGGAGCTTACATATCACTGCTTCATACTAATTAAGGAAGAAAACGGTGGTGTGGAGATGTTTGGGAACCCAACAAATTTCTTTGGAGTGTCCGATAATCCTATTGGAGCCCACAGGCTGGCAAAATTGAAGATACCTAGGCCCTGCAGTGCGTTTTGAACATGTGTTATGGGTATCTGATTTTGAATCTTTGTCCTTGATCATTCTTGGTACCGACATCATGGTGAAAGCCGGAGTAACATTGAATTTGAAGGATGGACTGTGTACCATACCTGGAGAAAAGCCTATTGCCCTTCTGACCACGAATGACCTCAACAAACAAACTTATGCTGAGGTATTCGAAGAGGTCCGACGGAATAAGAATGAAGAATTAAATTGGACGAGTGTACAGGTCATCCGGACCATAGGAGATGTACCGCCTGCAGTTTTCTCCATCGACGCCATCTTACCCAGTAGGGTAGATAATCACATTTAGACTGCGAAATCTACTTATACGAAGGGGTAGAGTTATCAGCGGATGCTACGTCGGAGCAGCTGGCTCTCATCCCAGAAATCGAAGCAGACCCCAAAACACCAAACACCTTTGGATATGGAAAATGCAGATATAGGCGAGCCAGACATTATTACGCCCCAAGAAGAGCCAATGCTACGGAAAATACTGGAAAAGTACGAAGACGGAATTTTTTGTTCGGGGAATGCGTTACCTCCGCCAGCTAAAAATGTGCTATGTGATGTGGACGTAGAAGAAGCTAATTCAGTGGCACAAAAAGCAAGGCGTGCCTGTAATGAAGTACCATTACATAAGTGATATTTTAATGTAAAAATCACAGTTTCATTTCATACTTGTTGTGTCAGATTAAAATATAGGATTATATGTCATTATAATCCACCCTGGGACACAGATTCAGATCCAAATGTCGGGTCTAAGAAGAGATCTAATAATAAGAGTATTATTAGATCAGTTTTATATTACATGTTTATATGATTAGTCTAGATCTAATTATAGTAGTTAGCTCTAAACCACTCATAAATATATCACTCTTAAACTTACCGTCTTGTAGCCACGTGTCGTAGTTATATATTAACATATATAACTAAGGGACTATTTAATTAATAATATAGTCCGAACCAAAGTTTAATCTTAATTAAACTATTGAGGAACAAATTACATTTGTTCCTAACCAATTGCACGCTTCCTCACTTGCAATTCAAACAGTGTAAGCCTGTAACCGCTAGCCTGTTACACCTGGTAGCACTTTATGGTCCGTCTTAACGATCACTGTTCGTTCCGTTCCGCTAGTTAACTAGCGGAACGAAAGGTTTAAGAGCCGCCCAATCGTCATGACCACGGTCAGCGACCATGAACGCAAGCGACAGCTCGCGCAAGACTTAGTGAGGGATAATTTCCCTCACTTTCCACAAAGAAATGTCAATACTGTGGCGGAGATGATGCGGACCATGGGGACCGAAATCATCATCATTCTACGAGGTAAAACCTCAGAGGAAGCTTTAGAAATGGTGAACCGTTTCAAGAGGGTTTACATAGACCCTCAGGTGCGTTCCGCGTCAATAATGTCGGTCGCCACTAACAACGCCCACAGCGAGCGTTGATGTAGTAAAGGCGCGGATTCCGCTCTTTACTGGCGAAGAGGGTGAACCCCTTCGCAGATGGTTCGCAGAGGTGGAAGACGCCATCTCTGCGCAAAAGATTGTGGACCCGCGTTCACAAGCTTATTTTGCCACCACATGCCAGGGCGGTCGCGCCAGGGCATAGAAAATGAGCCGCAGATCCACTGATGAATCTGCATTCCTGACTATTTGAAAGCTGATCTAAAGATCAACCTTGAAGCTCTTGAAATGGAGCATAGTTGCCGAGAAGAGTTCATGGAAGGTAAGCTTAGTCTTCAAGCTACGCTCAGAAGATACAATATTTGTTATCAAATATTGTGTATGAGCCGGTACCCCCTGCCATGAAGGTCACGAAGGGACTGAACGACGGTCCCATCAAGCAGAGTCTTACCGAATTCCGCCAAAACCTCTGAGGGATGCTATAGACCAAAGCATCCGAGAAGAATTTAGCATGCGTTCAGCGTCAACGCATGCTGGGTTCAGTCGAAGGGCTCAACAGCCTTTCGACTTTAACATGCCGCCGGTGCAGCATGTTAATCATTCTTCAAACACACGAAGTTCACACTTCGTCCCACGACACCAACACCCGCGCCAGAGCACGGGCGGAGGAGATAAAGAACCGATGGACCTATCGGTTGCAGTTGCCTCGACCCCGAGGCAACCGTAGAACAAGAAAATTCGTCGCTGCAATAGATGCGCGAAGATGGTCCATTACGCCCATGAATGCATGGCACCGCGATCGGCGCCACGCTGTCAGCGGACTGGACAGTCCGCTGGTCGGCGACATCAACGGGAGCAACCCTCTGTTGATGCAAAAAAACGGGAATCTCCAGTAGGGGCGGGGTGCCCTACTGGACGGGTTATCTCACATGCCGACATTGGGCATGTGAGGATAATAGCCCACAGACGGGACTATGTCCTGTCAAAAGGTGCAGGGTGAAGGGAAACCTCTCATCACCCTGAAGGTTAAGCCGCATGGAAACGATGTCCGCAGGCGCGCTTTGTTTGACACAGAAGCGCCAAACCATTTCGTCAGAACTGAGATTCTAACGTTATTGGATTTCGTGGAGATTGACACTCCACAAAGTATGTTGTTAGTCCAGTTAGCAACAGGTGCAACCGTGACTATACCAAAGCGTATGATTCGCACACGCTTCGAATTGGACGAACTGTTGTTCGAGGACGAATACATCGTCCTCGACCTCGACGACAAGTTCGATGTTATCTTGGGCATCCCTTTGATGTCCACGCATAAACCAACGATCGACTGGGTAAACCTGTCGATCAGCCACCGCGGACCCACAGGATCTAATCACCCTGTGAGTAATATGGTTGTAGCTAACGATACAACCGCAGCGTCAGACAGTCTGGTGAATAGCGATGGCACCCCTAGGTCTGATCTTACAGTTTCAGCGGAAGGAAGATCCGCTGATAAGAGTCTGGTGGGACTTGCATACGGAACAGAAGAGTCGTTGCGTGTTGGTAAGGTGTGCAACACGGGTGACAAACACCCCCGTGTTGAATTAACCACGACCTACGACGGTCGTGGTGTGGAGAATTTATCCACGGTGGGAAACACCCACCGTGAAAACGAAGATACCGACACGGACGAGAGTGATTCCCGTGTCGAAGACAAAGAAATCACGACTGAGAGCAGTCGTGAGCATGAAGAGCCCATGGTAGACAGTGGTCACCATGTTGATGAAGCCTTGCGCACGAGTGATAGCAATCACCGTGCCGCAGAACAGGCAATAAATCAGACGAGCGCGTCTGATCATGAGGTTGAGTCCGTCGCGACGATAAACGTCTTGACGCAGACAGAGACTAGATTAGCTACCTACTCGATATTCCCCCGAGCTTAGGTTTGGAGGTGATGGCTCTTCCAGCCTTGAGCTGGAAGAAGTTCGTGAAAAATTTGCACGATGATGAGACCGATCCGATCTGTGTTATCGTTGCAACGGAAGGTGCTGTGGATATTCGTTCTCGAACATCCACATTGCAATTAGAAGCCATCGGGAACGAGACCGTTCCCAATGAACAAACCAAAGTTTAGCGCTTTGAAGCGCAGAGCTGGGAGTCGCTTAAAGCGACTTCCCCATACTATGAGATACTTTGGGAATACGCTGACTTATTCCCAGAAGAAGTACCTTGCAAGCACCCTAAAGATAAGGGAACTAAACATGAGATCGACCTCGTGCCTGGCACGGAGTACTGTGTCGAGCGGCAATAGCCATTACCGCGTGACCAGGTCAAGGAGATCGACGAGTTCTTTGAAACTCGTCGTAAGGCGGGACATGTGCGGGAGTCTACCTCACCGCACTCCAGTCCCACCTTCTGTGTGAAAGAGTCCACCGGAGGGTGGCGGATCGTTCATGCTTTTAATGAGCTGAACGCAGCCACGGTTCCGGCACAGACGCCGATACCGCGGAAGGATGTCACCATAGATGGCATGAGCGGGAGCACCGTGTTCAGTGCTCTCGACTTGAGGGATGGTTTCTACCAAATCCTCATGCGTGAGAAGGATATCCCTCTCACGGCTGTAAGCACTCCAAGCGGTATGCTTTGGGAGTGGCTTGTTATGCCACAGGGGCTTCGAAATGCCCCTGCCACTTTCAATAGATGCGTCACGCATCTATTGCGCCCGGTGCGAGAATTCGCACCGAGCTACCTTGATGACGTGTTCATCCATAGTAAGGCTGAATATGGTAAAACTGATGTAGATGTTCATAACGAACATCTACGTCAGATGTTAGAGCTTATGCGCAAGCACAAGCTCTATGCAAATTTGAAGAAGTGCACCTGAGATACCCGTTCTTGGCTGCTTTGTAGGCAAGAACGGAGTACGCCCCGATCCAGAAACGATCACAGTGATCGTTGAATGGCCTACGCCAAACAACGTCAAGGAACTTCGAACGTTCCTTGGATTGGCGACATACTTGCACAAATATTCGTGCAATTATGTCGGTTTAATCCGACGTCTTTATCAATTATTAAAGAAAGATGTCGAGTGGCACTGGGATAACCAGTACCAACATGTATTTGATGCAGTCAAGCGTAGCTTGACTGAAGCTCCTTTCTTGGCGATAGCCGATAACGAGCGACCGTTTCACGTCGTTTGCGACGCGAGCGATTTCGCCATCGGCTGCGCCTTGATGCAGCGCGATCACGATGATCGTGATCGCGTGATTTATTATCAATCGCGGCAGTTGCGCCCAGCCGAGCGCAACGATCCAGTGCATGACAAGGAACTCCTTGCCATGAAGTATGCACTGGCAAAGTTTCGGATCTATCGCTTAGGAGATAGACCGTTTGTGGTTTACACGGACCATGCGTCTTTACGCACGGCTGTGAATTCACCACACATTTCTCAAAGAATGGAACGATGGCTGTCATTCTTTGCCGAGTACAACTTTACGGTTGAATACAAACCCGGAAAGTTGAACGTGATAGCGGATGCGATATCACGACGCCCCGATTACGAGACGAAACCGTCTGTAACGGAGGCAATCAGTGCAAACGCAATACGTATCACTGCTCTATCGTCGTCACTCGTACGACAGGTACGTCAAGTGTACGAAACAGACGAGGAAACCTGTAATGGGGTGCCATTACATAAGTGATATTTAAGTAGGAATATCACAGTTCAATTTCAGACTTAATGTCTGAAATGTGAATATTGGATTATAAGTTGTTATAATCCATTTTGAGAACAGATTCTGATATCGTTATCGAATCTAACAAGTAATCTAATGATAGAAATATCATTCAGATCAGTTTTATACTACATGTTTGTATGATTAGTTTAGGTTTACTTATAGTTGTTAGCTCTTAACCATTCATAAATATATTCACTCTTAAATTTACCTTCTAGTACTCAAGTCGCCTTAAGTATATATATTAATATATATACGTAAGTGATAGATTAATTAATAAATTAATTAGTCTTTATTAAAGTTTATCTAAGGTAAACCAAATTTATATTTGGTCCTACTCAAATTGCACGCTTCCTCACTGCAATTTCACAGTGTAAGCCGCGTAGCAGTTGCCCTGTTACAGAGACAATATTGGTGCCTGGATATGAAGTGTGGATATGGAACGTGAAAGTAATCAAGAAGCTGATGTGATATATTAATGATTACGAAAGGAACGAAACGGAAGCTGGCTATCACGACGATCACGGACCATACTTCACGCGCAGACGAGAAACCGTAAACGCCGGATGATCCATGGGGCTTGATCGGTACTGGTTCCGCAAAGGCTCTTGGTGATCGGCAAAGATCAAGGCATCACGCAATGTGCCGATAGGAGTCGGGTGTCCATAACCAGGATACCACTCCCCGCCGTCAGCTTTGATGCCTCGCGCGCCCGCCCGGCGAACAGGCAGGTGCAGCACGGCAGGAAACAAGAAAACGTCCAGGTCGCACTCGCCGCGCTGAATACCATTGACCACATGGTCGCAGATCGCAGCCCAGGCTGCCCCGGCTTTGGTGCATCGGCGCTTGCGAGCGTGATAATAATGTTCCAACCATGCGTCTTTACGCGTCGCCGCCGTGATCGGGAAATGGTGGATCGCCTCCCATATCGCTTGGACATGCTCTTGATAATACAGGGCCAGAAGTCCCTGCAGATCAACAAACCAGGGGCGATTGGGAAATTGTAACTCGGGCATAGGCGTCAGGAGGACATCCCAAGGAGCTGAATCGATCAGAAACTCGATGGCGCCCCTGGTCAGCACACTCGGTTGCCATTGCGTGTCCTTGGGCGCCGACGACCTAATTGGAAAGATCCATCCTGGCGGACGGGACCACAAGCGAGGGATAAGTTTGTGCCTCACCGAAAAAACCTGAGGCGTCAGATCCCATACCTGATCGGCACTCCAAGGTCGTCGAGTTGCCATGTAGGCAGGCGTCGGTTTGCACTGCATGACGACGTATAGATCCATGAATCGTTGGTTCGGATCATAGCTATAGTCGTCCTGCTGGATCGACGACTTGCTTGCTGGAATGAAGACGCCCGTGAAGTTGGGTGGCCGGGGGGTCACCGTCGTATTGGCGGGATGCTGGGAACAGCCGAAGCCGGTTGCCTCTCTTCAAAATCATCGTCGTCCTCGCCATCGGAGTCAAGTAAAGCGACGGCCTGGGTCAGCGAAGTTACGCCTGAAGGGGTCGCCACTGGAACTTGACGATCAGCACTGCGCGATTGGGCCAGAACAGATAGCGTCCTTTCGTCCAGATCAGTCGACTCGTCGTCCGAGTAAACGATAAGACGAGAGCGCTTGGCGGGAGCCACCTTCTTCTTCGACGAGCTTGCCCGTTAACGCTTTGCAGAACTCAAGATCGAGGAGACTGATCTCGAGGCTAGCGGTAAACGGGCTGGAGTATACGCAGAAGCCGCTGCAGTGCTGATCACGGGCTGATCTGCACCATGGGTCGGCGGGGAAGCGACGGAGAACGTGGGCGATGGCGGGGCAGACTCGGGAGGTAGCGAAGATGTTCCAGACGGAGCAAGAGAGCTGATCAGCTCAGGAAATCGTTGCAAAGCCGTCCGAAGCGACTCCGAATTGGTGTTCGGGTCGGTCCACCTATCCATGGTCTGGACCGCAATCTTCCTCAAGTCGGCGTTATGCTGGATCCAGGCGCGATCATCGAGCTCTAGGGTTTCAAGTTTAACACGAGCAAGATTAAGCTCGCGCCGACAATCTTCAGCCTCCTTCCGACTCTCGCACAACCTTTCTGTATGTTGGCGCAGCCGAGGCGTAAATCGTAAAGCTGCTTCACCAGGAGCTGGACCTGCTCATCTGAGTAGCGCATCTCGACTTCCCGACGCTCCACGTCCTCAGCAGTACGGATCTTGTCACGAAGCAGCTGATCATGTTCGAGACGGTGATCATCGAGCTGTTGCAGATGACCCACCATCTCGACCATTGAACCCTCCATCGCCTCGATGCGTTCGTCTAGAAGCAAACATGGAAAGTCATATACAGATCGCAGAAGAAACAAATGGGATGAGCATACCTTGATCGCGAACAGTAACAGTCAGCGAACAGATCAGCGACTGTAGAGAGGCGACGGTATCCGAAGGCTTGGAGAGGCGCAGAGCAGCGAGGTCAGCTGACAGCTGGTCACGCTCCATCGTCAGACTCTGGACGCGGCCCGTCATCTCGGTCAAGTCTGTCGCGATCTAATCGTAGAGCCGACCGCTGGCTAGCCAGATCAGCAGAATCACGTTCCAGGGTATCTATAACGACCCGACGGTCGAATAACTCGGCATTAAGCGCCCGATTGGTATCATATAGGGAAACCAACTCGGGAATTGCGCTTCGGAGTTCCAACCGTAATCGGCTAGCTTCCATGGACCCCAACGTGAGTGGACCAGATCCCTCCACTAGACGAGCTAGCTGTTCCAAGTAACTGACAGGGCGATCTGAGGAAGGCCGAGCGGGAAGACTCCAAGGCGGACGATACGAAGTCAGGGTCGTCGTTGGACGGATGAGACTGGTCGTGATCGTGGCCGCGGTCGTGATCGGGGTGGTCGCTGGATCAGCCGAACTTGAACTGGGAGGTGAGTCAGTGATCGAAAGGGCAGCCGAAGATGCCGGAGAAGGAAGGGAAGATCGTCTCGAGTCAGCCATGGTAGTCGCCAAAGAGGAAATTTGGAAATGAATGAGTCGAACTGCAGTCGTTGCGCGGCTGCAGTTTGGCTCAGGGGCGGCTGTGGTAAAGCGATCAGAAAAAATGTTGAGAATGAGGTGGACCACACATGGCCGTTTATTGGTGACGATGGAACACCCATCAACGTGAGACAGTTGATGGGTGGGAAAGGCTGATCGAGCATACGACGAAAAGGTAGTGGACAACGGGTGCTCGTGATATGAAGGAATGAGCCAAGCACAGTTACTACGCCCGGTCCCAGATACTAACGGAACAGCGAAGATCACGATCGCGATCGGGATAACGTTTATTAAGTGGAGTTCACGTGGATGTACGACAAGATCGGCAGAGACAAGTTAAGATACCGCAGCAATGGTGACGTGGCACATCAGAGACAGTTATCGGGCCGAACTATGAACAGTGCAGATGTTGAAGGTGAATTTGATACGAAGTTCCGGCCCGATCGGCCAAGCCAACCGATTATGCCCCAAAATACGAAGATCAGATGTGGAATGGAATGGGGCATGTGGAATGGCGAGTCGTGCGAGTGATGTCAAGTCAAGGCAAGTGATGATGACCGATGGATTTGTCCAGGGATGACGTGAGAAGGCCCGATCAGGCCCGATCGGCTGAAATCGATGTGATATGGTTACCCCGACAGGGGATGGAGGTCAGGAGTATGGCTGAGCGGGCGAACAAAGTCGTTGTGATGGTGACCCAGAGAGTTTCCGAAGTGATCTAGGGCTGATCGCCCTGATCACTGCCCGATCACTCGGCTGATCGCTATGCCGATCATGATCGGGGCTGATCAGCCTCAAACCGGCGTCCAGACGCGAAGGCAGGTGAAGTTCTCAGTTAAGTCGGGCTGGATATGAAGTGAACAAGTGTCAGAAGGGCAGATCTCAAGTGGTTTCCAAGTTGTTTATCGAAGATCGGGATGGTTGAAGATCGTTATAGAAGTCCGGCCGTGATCAGGGCAGAAGTGGTACAGATCAGCTTGAAGGTGCAGCCAGGATGGGTAAGGTGGTGCTATGCAACCGTGCGACGAAGTGAACAGGTTCGAAGTATAAATCAGGCATGAGTTGGTGTATGGTACACTAGGTATAGGACATTGCATATATAATAACAGGTTTTGATTTTTCCCCCTAAGCAAAGAGTCGCTCCGCCACGTGTTGCGGTCATTGGGAGCACAGGGTTAACTAGTCCCCTCTTGCTCAACTAATTCCCGGTTAAGACGCGCTTTGACGCATTTTGGCTTACCGGAAGACCCCCGACGGGTTTGTTTAGGTGATCGAACCTCACCCTCAACGCGCACGTGTTTGGAACACGTTATTAATATTGGAAAAGGTTTTGTGGAGATAACGCTTGTGGATTACTGTGGAAGATCGTGGTTTGATCGCGTTTTCTTGGTTTCTTATTATCTCTCTCTCTCATTGGCTGGCCTGATCGGACGAACTTTCCCGATCAGTGCCTAGATACTGATTAAGTATCGACCCCAACCCGTTCTCCGGTGAAGATTTCCACCCGAGGACACCCCCCGTCTCGAGAAGGTCATCCCCTCCAACCTGATCAAGATCATCGTTTTCGTCACCGAGTCCACCTGAGTGAGTGTAACCACCCCCGAACAACGGGTACACAAGGTGAGATGAAGTTGAACATAGATCCTGACGCGCATGACGACCGGCCGGATGACCGGGAGGATCAGATCAGTCACCATAATGGTGATTAATCTGATTCTGATGCTGATCAGGATCGACGGAGTACCCCCTCCGATAGTTGGTCGTCCGGGCCAGTGGGTATCCGGATTCCGCCCAAGCCCCTTCGGTCATGGATTTGGAAATCGGCTCCACCACAATAATAAAGCCTTGTTCTTTTACATAGGAGCAGATAAATAAGTTATTCATCTGCTCCTTCATTGAGACAAACGTTTGGGCATCTCTGCAAAACGAAGATGCTCTTTTAGCAGGTTTTGAAGCTTTGGATTACTCTAAAGTATATCTTATTGACAATGGGTACATGAGACCGAATTGCTTCAATTATAAGCGCGTCACCTATAAAATATTTTTGCTTATTTTTGAAATCTGGTCTGAATTGTGGACCCATTGTACTAGCGTTGATGGTGAAAATTGCCATGTTCTCTAGATCGCTTGTCGCGACGTGGCGCTTAAAAACCTTGCCGCGTATTTAAAATTAGTTGTGTCCGCCACATGTGGAGCAGAGTGTGCCCAACATTCCCACGTTAGCAGCTGATCGATGGTTTCAATGGGCCGTGAACTGGAACATTTACTCGGAACGTATTGCTGCTGAAAGTTACGCGCTCATTTCGCTCCGAGAACTAATGGAAGTGATTATGCTCGACTATTTAACCTCCTTGTCGAGTGAATAGGACGATCTCGAGACGCCATGGATGTGGAAAGGATTGGATCCCATGACGTCCGTGGAAGTACGGCAACAGCTAATGAGTGGGATTGTGATTTGTCCAGATGAATCGGAAATTATTCACGTCTGCGCTCAAACATTGTTCCAACGGTTTGTCAACGACAATGGTGCTGACCATGAATCTTCTTCGTGAACTCTCGTACGTCACGTTTCTCTTGCGCTCAGTTGCTCAGTTTCCAGATTTGTGGGACCAAACATTTGCCGTAGCAAAATGGGAGAACTATTGCAACTTGTGCTCCTAACGTTTCTTTACTTTAGTGCCGAGTTGGTGCCGCCAACCGATGACAAGGATGGTATGAATGACCGTAATGGGAGATCGTGGTGGTACCAATGTACCGCCATGTCCATGGAAGAACAGCGGCATGCAGATACACAGTGCTTTTCGTGTCGTGGTTGTCACGCCGAAGTAATGGAGCATCCCAAGCAGCGTCTAGTGACAGTGCAAATCTCATCGACATGTCTGTATTGGACAAAAACTCTCTATGCGTCTCGCATGATCTTGTGCAATGCTGTTACCTTTGTTACCTTTTGTATGAAGCGGATGATGATTGGAGTCACCGACTTTCTCTTTCTTAGAGAAACACTTCTGTGCCCCGATGTGGTTCCATGGAAACGGTTGCACCCCGAAATTTCATTTGCCATCGCTAAAATAAAAATAATAACACCATAAAGCTTCTCGGACTACACTACAATGAATTGATTTAGCAACAATCACTGGTGCAATTATTGACAACCCGTCTAGTGTGTACCACATGAAAATCTCATATGCCTCGAAAATGCTTCAAATATAGGAGCGTCGCCTTTAAGATATCGACGTCTATAAGATATACTTTAGAGAACAGTAAGGACTTTTTTGTATTTTATTCATAATTTGCTACTCGCTGCTCTTGCCTTTACTTGGGTGGTACCTTTAGCTCGGCGCTGTCGCTGATGTGCTATGACAGAAGTTTCGCATTTCTATTGTGATATTGTGTTTTTACAAATCATTTTAACGTTATATTATTCTTGGGCACCTTTATAGTGACCCCTAAAATAATAGACTAAATGATAGGTTCGAAAATGGTAGTCAAAGCACTTGTTTTATTAATCGATTAATTCATAGGTAAGCACTTCCGAGTAACGTCTATTGATTTGATCTTGTATAGCGCGCACAATTTAGTCTTGTTGTTTGGCGTCAACGGAGACAACTACTACTACTGTACCAACTCGTAATACATTATTAAGTAATAAAATGTTAACGTTACATATACTTTACTCTTGATTTGTTGTAAATATCATACGAGAAACAAAAAATGCAGCAGGCGCCACCAATGTTACATCTGTCTGTCTACAATTTTCCACTACTTCGACTCGAATTTCTTGATCAGATCTACTGGAGTCGTCGGTTGCTTGGCTTTCCTTTGAAAAGGCTGAGTGACCCGTTTACGTCCTTTCGAGCAGAAGCGACTCTGCATTTTGAGCCGTTTATTTTTCGTTATGCAGCCGCTTCTGTTGGACCGCAGAACTGGCGAATTGTTTCCGTTGTAAGACCGCTTGACTTGCTTGTTGACGTCGTTGCACTGGATAGGCTTCGTGCCGCACATGACGAGCTACTTCCAAGTAATTTTGCGATATCCGTCGATGGACGATTGTCATCAA
Source organism: Sclerospora graminicola (assembly GCA_001887855.2). Classification (NCBI taxonomy): domain Eukaryota; phylum Oomycota; class Peronosporomycetes; order Peronosporales; family Peronosporaceae; genus Sclerospora; species Sclerospora graminicola. Next base: position 32,250 of record MIQA02003377.1, on the reverse strand, counting down.
AACATGACGTAGCAGTTGAATTGGCTTATTTTTTTTCTTTCCGTCTTTCACTGCTTTAATCTCTAGATGTGCCACTATCGGAAAATTCGAATTCTTCCGGTTCTGTCCGACAACGTAAACTTTTCATTATTCTAAAACTGCCTACTAGTAGTTCTTAGTCTGGGTAGTCTCCGCATCGAAGTTTTAGTCGATGCGTTAATTTCATTTCATTTCATTAAGATGATTCGATTCCTTCTTCACGTCACGATTAAATTGATACTGTAATCAGCCACCATTGCCTTTAAACGCTACTTATTTAAAATCTGTGCAGGTTATGCAGGAGCATCCAGGTATCGTTCCATTCGGCATTTTGCAAACAAGCTGCAAAGTCTAGAGTAAAATGTTGTTCGTTTTAACGCTTTCGTTCTCGCTTTCACCATCGTCACTTCGTTCAAGCTGATCAGGCCGACGCAGATCTGGAGCGATCAGCGAGACTCGTGATCCCGGAGACCTTACAAGCAGATATTTTGCACCATTATCACGTCAGTTTAGAGGGCGGTAACCAGGGTGTGGGTCGGACATATCACAGGATTCGCAAACATTTTTACTGGAGAGGTCTATATTGAAGTGTCAAAAGGTTTGTCGGAACGTGTACAGATTGCGAAACCGGGAAGGGTATGCCGAATATCTGGGGTAGATCACCCGGCAACATCCAGGCGACTTACCCTTTCCAAGTGATAGCGATGGATCACATACCTTCCTTGCCGAAATCATTCAAAGGCAATACAGAACTGCTGATCTGGACTGATCTGTTCACGGGATTGGTGATCGCGAAAGCGGGATCAACCCGAACAGCCCAACAAGTCGCCTGCAGTTTATGAGGAATGTGTCTTTAGGCGGTTTGGAGCAAGTGAGGTGATCAGTCACGATCGGGAACCAGGTTTCATGGCTGAAGTTTTTTTATCATTCAATCAGATGCTTGGCCAGAAACAAAGCGCGACCATGGTCTATCGTCCGCAAGCGAACGGTAAGGCCGAGCGTATGGTGCAGACGCTAACCAGAGCTATTAAGATGTATGTCACGGATTCTGCCCAACAAGATTGGGATGAGTATGCAGAGAGACTGGTGTTTGCGTTAAATTCTTCTTTCGATCGGATCAGGGGAGATACTCCGTTTTACTTGGCGTATGTTTGGGACCCCCGATCTACTATCGAATCGGTGATACCCGTCTGACGTATCCGAGGTCGAGATTGCGAAGCTCGTCGATGGCGTATGGGACTCCAGCGCCATTACCAGCATGTGCGGAAACAAGTGAATGAACGACTGCGGAGGGCGATCCAAGAGAGAGATGATCGGAATAATGACCAAGCCAATTCATCAGTGCCGCTGACCCAAAGTACTGCCATGAGCAAGGATGTCCATTGTTGTACTCCGAACCAAACTTGCTGAACAGCCAGGGTTGCCGTAACTCCCAATCTAATAATCGTAAATTTTTTGAGACTATGTTCAAACACTGCTGCTCGAAGGAATGCTCCAAATTGATAAGAATTAATTCAAGTGGCTCCAAAGCTATTGATCGAGTTTCCACCACTATGGACCGTTCCTGCTCGATGCACGAAAGGACGGGTTCTTGATCTGAAGTTGCTCCATGTTCACTGTCGATAGCTACATTCGAAATAGAAGAAAATGTTGATTGTATTGTAAAACATGTATACTGGTATATACAAATCTCACCACTGAATTTGTTGTTGATTCCGACCACAGTTCATAATGCTTCTTCCAGGTATCTTCTCCAATGCTTAGGCTGGTACAGTGTACCTTTGCGAACCTATCATGGGTCTTATTGTAAACTACTCCTCGCACCGTAATTAGTCTGTGCCAGACTAATTTCGAACCTGAGTTTTGAGCTGTGCTACTTTAAATAGTCTGTGCCAGACTATTAACGAACACAGACTAATTAAGGTAAGTTCAGAAATAGTCTGTGACAGACTAATTTATAAGTTGGTAATTAGTCTGGGTTATGGTTCTCGAAAGGTGGACCAAGTAAACATTTATAGTGTCTATCTTTGTAATTTTGAAATGAAATTGTTGGGTTGCGCCAACTGTAGTATCAAGCTTACGGTACTTTCAGTTCTATAAGGTTCGGTACTCATAATGCCGCCTGAGATCGTGTCGTGCCTTCATACCGTTAGACATCCCCGAAAAGGGCAATGCAGTGAGTAAGGACAGGTCAAAGGTTAGGTAATGGAATAATTCTCAGGTGAGGTACGATGTCGGTTGGAACATTGTTAGCACGTATGAAATGAAAATGTGTATTGAAAAAATTAATGAATGTGTATAAAAAAATAAAATCGCTACGCTAAACGACCACCTCAAAAAAGTCATTTTTTCTCTTCACAGTTTTCTTGGTGCCTTCCAAATTCTTCGGGTCTTTTACCTTCAAAATATTCTCGATGCTTGGCAATCAAAGTCTGTAACTCAGGAAGCAATTGGGACTCTTCCCATATACCGTTGACGTTTTTCCCCAGGCCACATCTAATCATTGCCTTTCGAACCAGATTGATCCCTTCCTCATCACGCATTTCACTCACCTTTCGGCAGCACATTGCCGCTAGCTTAAGGAAAAACGATTTTCCAGGTTGCAAAAGCTTTCCAGACCAATCTTCTCTTCCGTCTGTCTTGTTGGAAAACTTGTGCGCTTGGGCGCGACTCAACTTTTTATTTTCCCATTCAAGGCGCCATACCTGCTTTAGCTTCTGGATAATCATCGCATCTGTGGGCTGATATAGATCTGTTGCATTCGCGGGTAGAAAGCGTAAAGTCACTTTTTTGTGCCATAGCGTTGATTCCATTTCAGTTGATTCTAGAGCTTTGTGCCCTGAAAAATTATCCATGAAAATCACTTGCTCCCTGTCGTACGCATCGCGCCGAACACACAGACCCTCTTTCAACCACTCACAAAACACTCGACGATCCATCCATCCTTTCGGTCCAGACTGGTACACAACACCGGGTGTTGGAGGCACACCCCTAATAGGATAGTTTGAGTTTGGATTGGTAAATATAACCATTGGAGTCTCAATGCAAGCTCGACTCCCACCTCGGAGTTTTACCACCAACATCATACCCTCACCACCAGAAACAACGTCATGATATTTGACACACTTTGCGCCTCTGATGTCCAAAGTTTTTCCATTATCCATGTTAATTACAAAGTGAGTCTCATCCATGTTGAAAACACAATCTTCGTCTAGTTCTCCACTGTCAAATTTCCTCTTCATCTCTCTCAGGTGAAATGCAATTTTTCGATTAATAAAACCTTGTTTTTCCAAGCTCACAGAAAGTTTTCCGGACAAAGAGCGAGGTACGATATTTTTTCCCTCGCAAAACCCTTGAATCCAACGAGTCGTAATTTTCTTCAAAAGAGTGACGCACTTTGTCATTCCACTCTCCTGTAGATGAGCACAAAATCGTTCGCGCAATGTCAATAAGTAATGGGTTCGAAATTTTGATTCCCAGTGCTCTTAGTCGAAAAAAATTTTCAGCAACTTCGTCATGAAGCCATTCAACCCACTTTGATCGAATCCTTCCTCTACCTTTAACGACCTTGAGCTGCACTCGTTTTACAGACTGATCTCGACGCACTGAGATAGACTTTTGCCCTTTCTTAGAACTTAACGCGATAATTTCACTTCTTTTGTTCCACCATAGACGAGCCTTTTCAAGGTCATTTGCTTTCTTTCCAGTTGAAAACATCCGAAAACTCCGAAATTACAGCTGCTTTAACATTTGTAACACCTTCCTCTTCGAGTCCAATCATGCGCTTGACAACTGCTACACGCTGAGCAACGGTGGATACAATCTGCACATCCCTTTTTCGTTTTGACCCCACAGCTGCTATCTCCAATCGACTTTCATTCTGCAACGCTTCAAAATCACTTTTAGCCTCTTCATCGGCATTCTCAGGTATACAGCGAATCGGGGTTCGTTCAAAAGCGACCACAATTTAATAATTCAATAATTTCAATAAGTCCTTTTAGATTGGCGAAGCTGTCGATAAACGCGCCTTTTTCTTCACACGATTTCCTTTGTCATCGGTCGGTGGGGCGTTGCATCCGACGCACCTAACAGCTCCGGCAAATCCCTCATCGATGACAACTCCACAGAAAGGATGGTTCCGACACCCACAAATGCCACATTTGTGCGAGACATTTGATGTGCCCTCTCCACATCCGCTACAATGGTCGTTCATGTTATCCATTTATCCCTAACTTTTTTTTTACACAAATTAGTCTGTGCCAGACTAATTAGGAAGTTTTGAGAACTCTCTAATTTTTCTTCACCTAAATTAGTCTGTGCCAGACTAATTCCGAACACAGACTATTTTCGCACACAGACTAATTACGGTGCGAGGAGTAGTAGAGTTTCCTGTGGGTACTCAAACCGAATTCCTGTATGATAACTTTGACGTCCACTTAAACGGACAACACTATAAGAGTCAAGTAGGTACTTTGTAGGTAGGCAAAACTAGCCTATCAGCGGTATCTACGACTTTCCAACCGTGAGAACCTTTTGCATTCAACTTGACATTTGCGTTGCAAGGTCGCTAAATTTCTTTCAGAATGGAGGTGTCCCAAATGACTTGTTTATGTGCACTCCATCTGTATGCGGGGTGGGTGGAAGAGGGAACATGAAAAACACACAGAATCTGTGAAAAACACACAAACGTGTGAAAAACACACGACGGATGTGACTAACACACAAGAGACGTGAAAATCACACAAACCAATCTAACCTACCCCTATGGTCAGACGCTTCGAACGCACTAGGTCTAGGGCAAGTCGATGGGTCCACTAGTAGATCCCCCATATACCGTAAAAGTCGGATCCAGTGGGACATACGGATCGAGTGGGACACTACCATTTTGTAATGCTGACACCCCACCCACATGTCAAAAAGAGGTTTATTACCCTAATTACTGCACACTCCACACAAGAAGGTACAGACCGGAAGTCACGGGGACCCCAATAACCACCCCAATAACCCCAAAAAACCTCAACAAATTTTTTTTGACTTAAAAATTACGACGAAAAAAAGTGTCCCACTGGATCCGACTTTTACGGTAACAAACGAACACAAATGACTAATACTACAGTACACGTTAACATAAATAAAGCGTTATAAAAAAAAATGTTTGATGTACTACATGTATAATAGTACTATTTTACTTAATACAATACGAGTCGTGCTAGCATGTCCTTTGGTATCTTGAGGACAGAGCCCTAAAAACAGAGAAGAAAAATGAAACATAGAGAAAGTTCATCAAAAATGGACAAAGCGGGAATAGGGTAGCCATGAAGGGGCTTCATGGGTTTGGGTGGTGGGTCTGGTCCTAATA